>QFET01005523.1:0-35782 GCA_003316355.1 Tuber calosporum | reverse complement strand
CCCGGTTCTATATACTATCACATCAACTAATTTGTACCATTTCCCATATGTGTAACAGCGTGTGTAATAGATGCGGATTATACAGGTGAACTGAAGGTAGTAATGGTGAACCTCGGGGACGAAGACTATACAGTCAACTCCGGTGACAGGATAGCGCAACTAATATGTGAAAGATACCTGGACGGGGAATGCAATGAAGTCGAAGTACTTGCAAAGACTGAAAGAGAAGACAAAGGATTTGGAAGTACGGACCACCAAAGAGACCGGGACAGAAACGAATCAGAAGGTACCCGGGAAGGAACAGAAAAGGACCGGAAACGAATAGAGATCTGCGAGATCTCGGCCCAAGCCTTTGGGAAGTTCTACAGAAGAGGAGAGATCACAGGCATTCATAAGTGGAACCAGGAGGACGGCCAGTACGATTTGAAGTCAATGAATGTCAGTACCGAGCTGGCTATTAAGGCCAAAAAGTATCCAGGAAAAGAACCCTTGGAACAAATGATACCAGAGGTATATCACCAATACCTGGATCTCTTCGAAGAGAAAGAAAAAACCACGTTACCGCCCTACAGAAAAGGAGTGGACCATGAGATTAACCTTGAAAAGGGAAAGACAATCCCAGCAAGAAGGTTGACCCCACTAGGAGTGGCGTAATTGGTAGATTTGAGAAGCTATTTGAAACAGAATCTGGAACGGGGATGGATACGAGACTCCTTCGCGGAAACAGGAGCACCAATCCTTTTCGTCAAGAAGAAGGATGGAAAATTACGACTATGCGTGGATTACCGAGGACTTAATGAAGTCACGAAAAAGGACCGGTACCCACTGCCACTCATTGGCGAAGCCTTGGATAGGCTAAATAGCGCCCGATACTTTACGAAGCTGGATATTAAAGATGCATACCACAACGTGCGGATCAAGAAAGTAGACGAATGGAAAACTACATTCGCGACACGATACGGTACCTACGAATACTTGGTAATGCCATTCGGCTTGACCAATGCACTGGCGACACTCCAGAGATCGATCAATCAAACGTTACACCGATTCTTGGACATATGCTGCATAGTATATTTGGACGACGTACTGGTGTACTCAGAAACAATGGAGCAGCACCAGAAAGACGTGGGAAAAATCCTGGAAGCGATTGGAAAATCCGGAATGAGAATCAAGCCAACTAAGTGCGAATTCCACAAGACAGAAGTGGAATACTTAGGATTTATTATTGACCAAGAAGGTGTCCGGATGGATCCTATCAAGATGGCAGCCATATGGGAATGGGCAATTCCGAAAAACAAAACCGATATCCAAAGATTCATGGGATTCTGCAACTTTTACCGAAGATTCATTGAGGGGTTTAGCAGAACAGCACAACCTCTACACAATCTGACAAAGAAAAATGCAAAATGGGAGTGGGGTACAGCAGAAAGCGAAGCGTTCAATATGATGAGACAAAAAATAAGGTCTACACCCGTACTCACCCATTACAATCTGGAAATACCGATTATGATTGAAACAGATGCATCGAAGTATGTCTGTTCAGGAATTCTATCGCAACAATGCGAAGACGAGAAATGGCGACCTGTGGCATTCCGATCAAAGACAATGACCAATGCGGAATGCAACTACGATATTCACGACAAAGAACTCTTGGCCATAGTACAAGCACTCAAGGAATGGAGAAGATATGTGTTGGGAAGCCATCACAAGACAAGGATCCTCACTGACCATAAGAATCTGGTCCCTTTCACGACAACAAAAGATCTCAATGAACGACAGATCCGGTGGAGCGAGAAGTTAAGCCAATACAATATACGAATCGAATATCGGCCAGGAAAGGAAAGCGGCAAGCCAGACGCATTGACAAGAAGAAGTCAAGATGTACCAGAAGAAGATGACGAAAGGATCAAACAGAAACAAAGGATCCTATTACCACAAGAAAAATACTTTGAGGAGATAAGGATACAAGAAATGGATACGGTTAGCTTTCCTGGAGAAGAAATGAGAACTCTTAAGGAACAGAGTGGGAAGGACCCGCACATACAGGCGATAAGGAAAGCACTCGAACAAGGAACAAAAGAAATGAAGCATGTAGCCTTGGGGCTATGCCAATGGAAGGATGACTGCCTTTGGTACCAAAACAAGATTTGGGTACCAGAAGAGGAGAAGATAAGGACAGAACTTATCAGAAAGAACCATGACATTTTACAAGCAGGACATGGAGGGACAGCAAAGACCACGGAACTTATCAGTCGCAGTTACTACTGGCCCGGGATGCGGGAAACGATCAAGAAATATGTCAGGAACTGCGATATTTGTCAAAGAACGAAATCATCCCGTCATGCTACGTATGGTCAACTACAACCAAACGAAGAACCTGATAAGCCATGGAAGTTGATTTCAATGGATTTTATCACAGACCTACCAGAATCGGACGGCTATGACGCCATCCTGGTAGTCATCGACAGACTGAGAAAAATGAGTCATTTTGTTGCATGCAGGAAAGATATGACAACAAGACAATTCGCGCAAACCTTTGCAAAAGAAATCTTTCGGTTACACGGACTACCGCAAGATATCATGACCGAAAGGGGGACACTGTTCACCTCGGACCTATGGAAGGAAACTGCCCTGAGGTTGGGAATCGAAAGAAAACTGAGCACGGCTTACCATCCACTAACGGACGGACTGACAGAAAGAACCAATGCCATCCTCGAACAATACCTGAGGGCATACGTCAATTATCAACAGGATAATTGGAATAAACTATTACCTTTTGCGGAGTTCGCATACAATAACGGACAACAAGAAACAATTAAGACAACACCTTTTTTTGCAAACTACGGACAACACCCGAAACATGACACAAGTGGTCATCTGATACAGGATCGGAAGATTCCGGCGAACGAAATGAAACAATGGCACGATACCATACGTGAGGAAATGGTCGCTGCACAACTTCGACCGAAAGAAAATTACGATCAACACAGAAAACCCGATCCGAATTTGAAATCAGGAGATATGGTATGGTTTCTACCAAGGAATGTAAGGACCACAAGACCATGCAAGAAATTCGATTACAGAAAGATGGGGCCCTTCAAAATCTTGGCAAGAGTGGGAAACAGTGCATATAAGCTGGACCTGCCCCCATCGATGAGAATACACAACACCATCCACATCTCACTTCTCGAACCCTACCAAGACCAAAGATTCCCATCACAGATCCAGTCACCACCACCACCAATTGAAATCGAAGGCGAAACAGAATACGAACTTGAAGAAATAGTCGATTCACGACTACATTACGGAAGACTCCAATATCGAGCGAAGTGGACAGGATACTCTCCTGATCACGATAAAGTTTGGTACCCAGCGGAAAACTTCGAACACGCGGAAAATGTAATCAAACACTTCCACGAATGATACCCAGAAAAACCAAGGCTGGGAAGAAATCAAACAGGAAGCAACAAACGACGGTTGAGGAGACCCTATGCGAGAAATCACTCCAACTAGCCCAGGCTATGCGACCGTAGAGGACCGGCAAAGGGCATCAGAACACAACGCGATGAGCTGGACGGCATGCTATGACGAGCATTGCAACGTCCATAGAGAAGACAAGGAAGGGGCCAGTTACTGGCCAAAACAACCACATGCAGAAACAAGATGGGAGGAGTGCTACCGAAATAATTGTCGAGCCCACCGGGATGCAAAGATCCGGGCGGGATACTACCCCAAGGCGTGGGGTAAAAGAGAGCAACTGAGGAGGAAGGATGCTCAGCGCACGGAAACCAGGAGGGGACGGTTGGAGAGGGGCGAGTAAACCCGAAACAACGATACCGAAAGCACGCAGGCAGATATTGAATGCCTCCAAAGAAAAATTTCGGGTTTGGAAATCCAACTGGATGAGGCCCAAGGAACGATCAGACTCCAGGAGGAGACCCTCGAAGCGCAACAAGCCACCAGTGCACACCAAAAACGAACTATCGAGGTGGCAGACCTGACATTGGAGATGATCAGGAAACAGTTACGCACAACGGAACAAATTTTACGGAAGTTCCGTCGCGACGCGAGAAGATTTGGGAACCAGGTTATGAAACTTGGTGAATAGCTTGATGGGACTCAAGCTGAGGAGAGAGAGGAGCTATTGTCACAAATCGTGACTTAGCAATATGGAACGTTTCACGTGACGCACGATTTGTGGGATCATTTATGATTATGAATATTTGATTTGATTTATGTTTATGATTTCATGACTCACGATTGTGAGGTCATATGATCTTATGACTTTCGCACCTGACTACAAGTATGAGTCAGGGGTTTCACGCATGTGACGTGATTAGCGCACATCACCTTTTATGGAAATTGGATACAATGGGGATTGTATACTATGACTCAAATTGTAAGTCATAGGATGTTTGTTATACTATGACTCACACGGCAGTCATAGTAAAGAGGTGACTCATAGTAAAGTCAGCAGGGTTAGGGTTGTGGGAAGAGCGCCTATATAAGGAGTGTCACGGACACAGATAGCTAGCTCTTCACGCAACCACCTAAGTTACTCCCTATGTTATATTTTACCTATTAGTTCAATCTATACTCTACTCTTGTTACGACCATCCATTTACATCACCGACCGAAAGGTGATTCCAAGAACGCATCGCTAAGGAGCAGTCGCAAGGGCTAGGAGTGAAAGGACTCAGCGTTCCCTAGGCGACGTAAGGCTACGAGACCTGAAGAGCGGTAAGACGAGCGGTACGTATCGTTACCTGTTGCTGTTAAAGAAGAGAGTGTGCCTTGTCCGGCAGACTAAGGATAGGTTTGTAACACTGATGCATCAGAATGTGAACGCTACGATGATGCCCTTAAGTCAGTAAGAGAAGCTATTTACAAGAAATGGACCCACCGACAATATCCACCATATTACCCATATTGGCCTCCATATAGGTCATGCTGAAGGTTCATGACACTCCACAAGTTCACTGCAACTAGACTCCTTCAGATGACGGCTGGGAAGATCTATCTCAAAGGCCAGAGAGGATGGAGGAATGCAGATTAAGATCCCACCTGCCCTAGGTGTGGGGCGGAGGAGGAAACCTTCGAACATGTAGTGGCCTTGTGCCTGAACCTGGCTCCAGCCAGGAAAGGCTATCAAGCCAACTGCTTTGATATTGGGGCTTATTCCGAGGTTTGGAAGAACGGAAAGAAAGGTTGGGGACTTATGAAGGATTTGATTTCATTTGTTTCTTTTAATCATGTGCATTTCCCCTGGGTGATGGTAGAACCACCCTTTACTGGGGCGGATCAGGTTAGTTCATGACGATTATTTGTGCATGAGGATTTATTGAAGTTTTCTTTAGTGGGAACAAGATTAACGTTGATTGACTTCCTTTGGGACTTATTAGTTTTGGTTTCATTTTTATTTCCTTTGTTTGTGTTTTGAATTGGGTTTTTATGTGTCATGAGATCCTTCCCGCCTACACCGGTTGTACCCTAGGAGATGAGATTATCTTGTACCTAAAATCATACCACGGATTTAACAAAAAAAAAAAGCGTGAGCTGCTAATGGAACATATGATACAAAACATATGAGCTGTACCTCGTAAACGGATTTGCAGGGCACAAAGTTCCCCGAACTCTACGACCCAATATCCTCAAAGAGCCAGCTGTCGGCCCAGAGGTCTGGTCTACTCGTACTTGTATTTGTGCCTAAATAGTATGATCACATTGAACCTCTGCCACCTCCCTCCTCTTACCACCTTTCTTTGATTTGGCGGAATCTCGCTACTCAGGAGTAGGTACACTAAACCGCGTGCATCTCGCATGGATATTGTATCGGTCCTCGGAGAGGAATTGTTTGGAAGTTCTTTACCAGATCCCCGAGAAGTTTCAAAAAGCTAAAACTCCCCTGCAGCCCTTGATCCGCGTTGTTGGCCTGTCACCGGTGCTCTTTCCTCTCCTCCAGCCGCTGATCCGCGATCTTTCTTTCTTTCTTTGGTGATGGTCGATAGGCTTAAAAGCTGTGGACTTCGGCAGCAAACGATGGGGCGATATTATGACCAGAAGCTGGCAGTAACTTTACCGCCATCCATAATATCACCAGTATACTTCATCCTATATATACTGGAGCAAGTACTTAACGCTTATATTTACAATACGATAAGCTATGTTTTAGTCTGCCGGCACCCTACAGCATCATCGAGAGTAAGTTCTAGTGCCTGTGGAGAAATAATAGCCATATTTATCAAGTATTGCCGCTCACTGCAATGACTAGTTAATTACAACCTTATCTAGATATCATACCTTACTCAGAGGAGTAAATGAGAGATAAGAAGACAGTTTTTGTTTCGTAAACCCTTAGCAAATGCCTAGCTTTGTCTCTGAAGTATGTGATTATTTTAGAGATGCTTTGCATTATCAACCACTACCGTGATGAGTGTTGGAAGAAGCTACACATTAGGGAATAGTTGAGTCCAACAGCACAATGAGAAGGCCGGGGCCATGGTAGTTTGATTAATTCCAGAGTGAAAAAACAAAATAAAAAATAAACAGCAGAAAACCCAAGCCACCAACTCCTTTCATGACTGAGAGGGAAGATTATAAACACCTGCCAATCCATGGACTCAGGCGGTCTCTCCATTCTCTACTCTCCACACTGCCGCCCTTGAACTCAATCTCCACACCGACTTCTTCCATGTTCTGAAAAGTAAATGGACCTTCGCTGCCTTGCCCCAACCACTCCTTTTCATCGTTGCCCTCACCGTCGTCCTCAACGTCTAGGATTCCTTTGGATCTTGAAACTCTCATTTTCGTGATTTCATCTTCCAGAAGTTTCTGGATTTTGGATGGAGGTAGTGCTGTGAAGGCATCGCTTTTGTTACAAGCGACTAGCAATTTTTTAGACTGTGTGGTGGTTGATGAAGTGGCAGAATTTTGTAATGTCAATAGAACATCATAAAGATATTCAGCTACTGCTCGGACATCAGTGAGAGAAGAATCAAGGACGAAAATAACTCCACGAATGGCTGGGGAAGAAATCCGAGTAAGAGCTATATGACGAAGCTTGCCATGCCCAGGCGTGTCGGAGAGAAGAAATCTTTTGTGCGCTTTGAGAGAAGGATCATTCAGAGATCTGTACTTTGATGTCCCAATAATGGAGGCAGGAATAGAAAATTCCAGGGCAAGTGGTGATTGACTTGTACGTGTTTCGGCCAGAGATTGACCAGTCTCGGATTCAAACTTTAGGAAGTTTAGCGGTAGCTCACAAATTATTATTGCAGAATACTCACTGATGTCATAAGAGAGGTCTTCCCGCTCGCCGGAGGCCCGACTAACAAGAATGTTGGAAGACTGGTAGCAGAACCGGAGCGGAACACAATGAAGTGAACGAAGATAGGTGCGAAGAAAATAGCCAGGATAGTAGCTATCAGAACTGTCGGCGATGGAGCGAATATAGATGCCAGTGTGGAATCGTAGAGCGACATGGATGGGGGTATCAGGGGCGTAGGGTTTGGTGAAGGGAAAGCGGAATCCATTTTTTTCTCTGGTCTTGTTGGATTGTGGGAGAAGAGAAACGGAATTCCAGATGGAGCTGCTGAGAGAGGATAAAATGTGTATGTACAGTACTAGTACTTCGTACGCCAAGGCACCCAATCCCTGAAAAGCTGTCCTCTGTGAAAGCTTCAGGGCGACAGGAAAAAGAGAAAGTCCTCCTCCACAACCCAACGCCAGGAATTACAGAACAACTATAGAACAGCATGCGGCTAGACGTGAAGGTAAAGCTCCCCTTTATTATTTTATCAACCCCCAGCAAAACAGAAAATAATAAAAAATCCAAACATCATATTATATTGGGAACGGTAGACAAGCAGAGTGGGGGCGCATTAAGGAGTCAAGGCTGATGAACATGGCTCTTAAGAGACAACTTTTTGCCCGCTCCGACAGAGTGAAGGGGATTGATTTCCATCCCACAGAGCCTTGGATTCTAAGCACTTTATACAGCGGTAAGATCTCACTTGGTGGTATGGTAAACACTGCTGATAGTTTGATGCCTTCCAGGTCATGTCAATATCTGGTCTCATGAGACCCAGACACTGGTAAAAACATTCGAAGTTACAGATGTTCCTGTCAGGGCTGGTCGATTTATTGCCCGAAAGAACTGGTTTGTGGTGGGCTCTGATGATTTCCACCTCCGGGTCTTTAATTACAATACTTCGGAGAAGATTGCTGCGTTTGAGGCTCATCCAGATTACATCCGTTCCATCGTTGTACATCCTACCCAGCCATTTGTGCTCACTGCTAGTGATGATATGACTATCAAGCTATGGGATTGGGAGAAAGGATGGAAGTGTGTCCAAACTTTTGAAGGGCATGCGCACTATGTGATGAGTTTGGCAATCAACCCGAAAGATACCAACACCTTTGCAAGTGCATGCTTGGATAGAAGTGTTAAGATTTGGAGTTTGGGCGGCGGTGGAAATGCTAATTTCACGCTGGAAGCCCATGAGACGAAAGGTGTCAACCATGTCGACTACTATCCGGCAGCCGATAAACCATACATCCTGACCACCTCCGATGACCGAACAATCAAAATTTGGGACTATACCACAAAATCTCTTATCGCTACATTGGAAGGACATACCTCTAATGTATCATTTGCCTGTTTCCACCCTGAACTACCAGTTATTGTTTCAGGTTCGGAGGATGGAACTGTCAAGATTTGGCATGCCAATACCTATCGTCTCGAGCAAACACTAAACTATGGCCTTGAGAGAGCGTGGTGTGTTTCGTCACAGAGAGGGAAGAACGCTATCGCGATGGGATTCGATGAAGGGTGCGTTGTGGTTAAAATGGGAAGAGAAGAACCTGCAGTCAGCATGGATGCGGGAGGAAAGATAGTGTGGGCTAGGCATAGTGAGGTCCTAACGGCCGTTATCAAACCAAGTGGTATGGAGTCTCCGGTGATTGTATCTACCCATTCACATGCTGACACTCCATGTTAGATGTGTCAGCCAAAGATGGTGAACCTCTCTCGCTTCCTTCCAAAGATCTAGGCTCTTGCGAGATCTACCCCCAGTCGCTCCTGCACTCCCCTAACGGTCGTTTTGTTTCTGTTTGTGGTGACGGTGAATATATTATTTACACTGCTCTTGCATGGAGAAACAAGGCCTTTGGACAAGCATTGGATTTTGTTTGGGGTTCCAGGGAAAACAGCAATGATTATGCAATTCGCGAGAGCCAGACGAGTGTAAAGCTATTCAAAAACTTCAAAGAAAAGCCTGGAGGGCTGGACGTGGGCTTTCCCGCCGATGGGTTGATTGGCGGTGTTCTATTGGCCGTTAGAGGACAGGGTTCAGTTGGACTCTTTGACTGGGAAACTGGCGGGCTTGTCAGAAGGATCGATGTTACCCCACATAATGTATTCTGGTCAGATAGCGGTGAGCTCGTTGCACTTGCATGCGAGGATACATTCTACGTCCTCCGATTTTACAAAGACGAGTACGTTGCGGCTGTACAAAAAGGGACTGTTAAGGAAGATGGCGTTGAGGTCGCCTTCGAAGTCATTACGGATATCAACGAAACGGTTCGCACCGGGGAGTGGGTTGGTGACTGCTTCATTTACACCAGCTCCACAAACCGCCTGAACTACCTCGTTGGCGATCAAACCTACACTATCTCTCACTCCGATCACCCTATGTACCTCCTCGGATATCTCCCACGCGATGGTCGCATCTACCTTGCTGATAAGGATGTTAACGTTCTTTCCTATGCCTTGTCACTTAGAGTAGTAGAGTATCAAACCGTGGTTCTGCGTGGCGATATGGAAGCTGCAGTAGAGATTCTAAGCGATATCCCGGACGACCAGAAGAATAAGATTGCTAGGTTCCTGGAGGGACAGGGTCATAAAGATTTGGCATTGGATATTGCCACAGATCCCGAACATCGGTTTGACTTATCGCTATCGCTTGGAAACCTCGATACGGCCCTAGAAATCGCTAGAGAGGCTAATGCAGAACATAAATGGAAGATTGTGGGTGACGCCGCGCTACTAGCGTGGGATTTGGTCCTTGCGGAGGAGTGTTTTGAGAATGCCAAAGACATTGGTTCACTACTTCTCTTGCATACTGCGACCGGCAGTCAAGAGGGGTTGAAAGAACTCGCAGGCTCTGCTATCGTTACTGGGGCTAACAATATTGCTTTCGCTGCTTTATGGCAGACGGGAGATATTGAGGAATGTACCGAACTATTGGTAAAGACGGCCAGAATCCCAGAAGCAGCTCTCTTTGCTCAAACCTATAAACCTTCATTAACAACGGAAGTGGTGCGCAAATGGAAAGACAATCTCAAGGAAAATAAAAAGGGAAAACTCTCCGAAGCTATTGGAGTTCCAGGCGAGGATGAGGAACTGTTCCCAGAGTGGGACGAGTATTTGAGATTGGAAGGGGAAGGCGGAGGAGATTTGATCGATGTTAGTGAAGTGGAGGGTGGCGAAACAGATCAATAGATCTCTTCTGGGCTGTATCTTCTATTTTTCTTTCCATTTGGGGGGGGTTTATATGTTTATACAATACGAATTGCATGAACATTGCTTGTCTCTCGGTATCCAGTAATTTTTGACTGCGCTAGAAAACTAGTCTATTAAATCTACCGTAGATGCCTAAATACATTAATGGGTTGATGGCAATATCTCAAGACCGACTGCTTATATTAGAAATATAAAAAAAAACCTACTCCATCGGCCAATCCTGGGACTATGTGGCACCGGCGGTGTTTTTTTGTCCCAGAAAAAACAGAATGTTTCATTCACATCTGAGGAAACAATACTTCAACTTCCAAGCAAGAGAATACAATCACGCAAAATTATAAAAAATCCAAATGGTCCTTTAAGGATACGCCAGAACCATTGCTAATTTTGGAATGTCAAAAGGCAAGTATCTAGATGGCCTATGTCGCTTAAAATGCCATTGGATGAAACATTGCGCTTTGCTGGGCTGGGATACAACAACATTGCTGGCATTCTACACGGTAGGCCGGGCCGGGATTGACCGGGATTGAAAAGGTTTTCTCGCCAAATTCGGATCCAGACATGCTACGGTAAGGCCACGTTTGGCAACAGTCAACTGGCTTTTTCAATTCTCAAATAACTCAGCACTCCTGGCGAGTCCAAACATCTTCAGCAAATCACGAAGCCGAACTAGTTCTAGAACAGGTTTAGCGTGCCTCTGTCTGAATTCGACGGCTCAGACTGACCAGGGATAGTAAATAACGTATTGGACCGGGAATCATTCAAAAACGCACCGAAAGAATTCGAAATTCAAACATCTCAATTAACGCTCGACACTAGGAAGACAAAATAAGACAGTGCAGGAGATATCCCAGATAGAATATTATGCTAGATTCGCTCTTTTTTGAGCTAAATTTGGAGGGTTGATTTCGCGGAAGTTTCTGCAGTGAGGATCTGAGAAAAACCCATATACTGTACAATGTGATTCACTTCTGCGTCTGATTCACTTCCTGGTCCAGTACGTCAATGCCCTAAACATTCTTATACACATTGTGGGGGTATGGCGGCTCTGCTACGCATGTGGCCCAACAGGCTTGGCCATTATAACTTTTCAAGAAAATTGTCGTCAAGAACAAACTTCAACTCCTATCAACACCAATTGCGATCATGAAGCGACCGTCCGAGACCGGTGCCACTGAAACTCCGGATGGGTTTAACAAGCGCCGTAGACCAAATAAGGTTACTGGAAATGGTATTGCTCCAAAGTTAAACCCGGAAGACATCCAGACCTTACGGCAATTACAGAGTTTGTTTGGCGACTTCTCTGAACCAGGGGAATTGAATAATGGTAACCACAAAGACCTCCAGTTCTTGCGAAATTTATTCCAGAACCCTCTAATATGGTTCAGGTGTTCAATGCTTTAAGGCTTTTCTGAATAGGTGCTCGAAGGGGGAAGGGGTTACAGATGAGGTTGCAGATTTCAATTTAAAGCTTCTCGGGGAATGGTTGAAGATACAGAGCAAGCGGGCCACAGATGGCGATGCAGGAGAAGGCCAACTAAATGCATTTGCAGATATTTTGCAGGTTTGGAGTTATGCCTCACAGGTAGGTTTACTTTCACCCTCAACTTCTTGTATTTGCACTAAGCCTAGAATCAGAAAAACACTCTTTCAGTGCTATCGTCGGTTGTATCGTCGTTGGCTTGGGCAGTACGAATATGCTCACAGAATGAAGATCTAAGGCCCAGCGGCTTTGTTCTTTGCAAAGCTATTCTACAGCAAAGCTACCTAAAGATTATCTACCGAACACTGGTCTCTAACAGGGAGCATGTTGTTGCTCCCTGTCTGAGAATGCTTACGGAAATTAACCGGTTTGATCATGGGAGCGCTTGTGGAATTCTACATTCAGCCTTCGACTTTACAGTAAAGGATATTACGAGAAACTTGGAAGTTCGGGGCGGAAAGGTTGAGACGACAGAAGATCCCCGGAGACCTACTATTAGGACAACCTTCCTGAGATTTATCACATCCTTTTTCCAGTACGGCAGCAGCAATACCAAGAATCAGATACTTTGCCTACGTACTTGGATGTCGCCCGTGTTCAGATATATTAGGACAGACTCTCCGGTGGCCATCAATGAAGTAATGGGAGCATTGTCTAAATATATTATAGAAGACAAGGAAATCCCAAGGGCAACTAAAACGATGGTTTTCAATGAATGGGTGTTGGGCCATATAGCGGGATTATACGGCCGGCAAGAGATGGTTACGGTATCGAAAACCGGGAAAGAAGAGGAAAAATCAATTGCAGAGATTACGCACGAATTTTTGATGGGCGTTTGTACCACTCCTGGGAACGGCATTTGTTTCCCTAGTTCTGGATGGTATCCGCAGGGGTTGGTTGAGGGTGAAGAAAAACGTCGAGGGTCTGGGCCGCCAAAGGTGCATAACCGTGCTCTATCGTCGTTTATCTTAACCATCAGGCCTTATGCCGACACACTTCAGCAAGACCTATTACTAGCTATATTCAAGGCGTGCCCAGAGCTTGTTGCTAGTTACTTTATCTCGAATTCTTCTTTCAGTTTCGATCCCAAGCTTACTTCTACCTGGATCGGATACTGCGGCTTCCTTACCGCAGCAATTGAACTGCCCATACCAGATCGTTTTGGGCTGGCCGCGCTATCCCCGACACCTCCCCCAGCAAATGTGATTATTGAGAATGTAATACCGAAGCCATTGACTAAGGCTGTGTTGACGAAATGCATTTCTCATGAAAGTAGCTGCAATCTAATCAAATTTTTAACGACTCGCCTCTTGGTAGTCTCGTTTCAAAAACTCCGGAAGGTTCTTTCCGCTCTTGACGAGGCGTCAGGTTCTATGGTAGACCCTTCGACAAATTGGCTAAGGATGCGGTTTGAACTTATTGAGGAATTCTGCAAACGGGTGCCTGATATGTCGATAGTTTTGGGCTTGATAAAGCCGTCGCCCGGGCAAGGGACGCTGCAAAAGGAAGCTGCTAGCAGATTACTCGCCGAGTACTGTGAGACATTATCGGAGGTCGCGTTCACAGGCAATTTCGATACCGCACTGGCTTTGGGAACGCTTTTCGCAGATGAGGAAGGGATCGAAGGCCAAGCTGCTGATGGGAAAGGTTTAAGATTTCTCGGGATACATCACTTGCTGAGAGTTGCGAAAGGTGCTCCAGATATCAAGTTATGGCATAAGCCAGGTATATCCTCATAATCTCGTTATCAGGCCTGCTTGCTGACTCTTAAATAAAGCTACGATGTCGCTCTCACCCTTTATGTCTATCCTCAAGGTTTGCTGCGGGCCAAACTCAAGCTTCCCTCTTCAGCAGATCAAGACCTTGCTCCATTCATTTGTCGCCCCAAGTCTCTTATTCCAAGCCGAAACATCAGTATCTCCTCTAGAGGCACTTCTAGAGAGTCTCTCAGTCATCGCTCAACCAGCTACTTTTGAAGCAGCTCTCGCGTTCCTAGACGAGTCTATCTCAAGGTGTATTCGTACCCCATTCAAATATATCGACGACTATGCTGAGCTTGTTCTGAATATACCCAAGTCCCAGAGGCAAGGGCAGAGAATTACGGCTGTGAGCCCTCTGGTCATAACAATTGTTGAGCAATTCAAATTCTTCACGGAATCAAGCGCCCCTCATGAGGTGAAACTGGGTGTTTCAGCTTGGCTGGAAAGGTTTATGGGGTCTTGTGCAATTTTGGGAGAAAACAGTCATGTTCTTGCCGCTTTGTGCGATCGCCTTGCCAAACTCCTTGGATACGACAGGACAAGCAAAGGTATTTTCGAATCATTAAAACAGGATCTGGAGGGGGAAGGGGAATTTCAAATTGTTAATAGAAGATCACACAAATCAACGCCGAAAAGAGACAAAGGAGGATTAATTTCAGAGAAGCACTCCCGAGACCTGTTTAGAAGGCTGAAGATATTGGATACTGAAGTTATTGACAGTGTGCTGCGCCTTTACCGAGTGGTAGGAGCTGAAGTTTCACTATTTGATATCGTGGTGATATCCAAAGCGGTAGGTGGTATATTGGATGGTAGCGCGATTAGTGAAGACGATGCTTGCGCCGCTATTTCCAAACTACTGGGCCTTTTAGAGGCTCTTTTCGAGCAGATGCCTAAGGGCGGTGAGCTTCGTGGTCGTTCTAAAGCAATGTTGGCTCATGACAATGTTTGGGTTAAGTCTTTTCTCCGTGTACAAGTGGATCCAGGAAAAGTTCCCCGATATATCACATTCTCAACAGGTAATTGCCCTGTATTCCCCGGCGAGTTGAAAGCTTACTAAACATTTTTGACTTTAGGGTTCTCCCAGCTTCTTTGCTCTACGTTCAATGGCCTTGAACCGGTGTTAGAACCTTTTGTTATGAGGTTCGAGGAGTCTATGATGGACATCAGTCAATTCCTTGCCGACGACAGCATTGGAAATCACAGGCAGAGTGTGAGCTATAACTACCTTGATTAAGCCCAGAAACCTTAACTAATTGTTTTCATAGATTTCTGTCATATGTGAAGCTGTAATTCTTCAAATTCTGTCCTTGGAGAATTTCCCCAACTTGGTCGACATAATATTGAAGAGCGCCAACGCTGAAGGGCTCAAAGAATTGCAATTTGATCTCCTTAGACTTATTCTAGAACGATTTTCTGCAGTGGACGAGCATCTGCCACCTCAAACTTTTAAGGAAATTCTGGTGCAGCTTCAGGGGCGTCTCCCTGACCACGAGTCTTTCAATAGGGCTTTGGGGAAATACCTACTTGGCTTGCCAGAGCAGAGCATAGATATGGGTTCCTTTTGCTTTGATCTGTTCGCGTTGGGTCCTGAGAGAGAGCGTTCGGCAACAAAGGCGGGCCTAGAGTGTGTGCTTATAAGAAAAGTGGGTGCTATGCGAGAGCTCGTTCTCTCATCTTTAGCTACTGCTCCTGAGTTCACCAAGGCTAAGGGTATCTCACCTTACTTAACGGCGCTACTCGACTCATTTTCTATACCCGGAAAAGATGTCGCTCAATTTGAATGGGCAATGGAGGTAAGCGCCGGAACCCGAGATCAGCTTGACAAGATATTTGCTCGACTCCAAGTAAACTTTTATAAAGACTACCTATCCCCAGAGCAGGTTGATCTCCTCCAACGAGCGGCGTCATTACTTCCATCCCTGGACAAGAAGAAAGCACTCCAGAATATAATACGAGACAACAGAAGAAGCAATCTCACGGTAAAGACTATCGACCTTATCGACTCTTTGATCGACCCTCATGAAACAACAGATATCCGAAGCTGGGTTTTAACAGCCCTTGACTTCCTAACCCAGAGATTTGCGGAAGATGAATCACCGTCAGAGAAAGTCCTAAGGTTTGTAAAACGGCTGGGAGGATTATTTGCACAAGAAAGGATTAACCTGTCAACATCAGTACCGCGGGCTGCTATAAATGCTGTGCTTGAATCTGGCTTTCAAAAACATATTGATACCCCAGAGATAGTCTATTTTGTGTCGGTTATGGTTTCACAGTTGCCTCCTAAGGTAATCCCATAGTTCATTCCTTGACGCTGATGCTGTTTGCTGATGTCGCGATTAGTTACTTGATGCTGGGAAGCTACTTCAAATGGTGCTCGGACATAACAAGAACCCTCTTTTATCCCGCGGTGATACTCCCAATGAGATTTCACACCATATGGCCTTTGTTGTCCATTGTCTTTTTTCTGCTGCTAGATTATCTCAATCCACTATAACAACACTAGATGGAGTATTGGGATCATATCGCGGTAGCAACGATATTATAGACACTGCTTTACTAAACATTATATGGAGTATCGAAGCGCATCTAGCCCAAAGTTGTGCCAATAGGATCGCGGACTGGTCAATTCTCGAGAGAGCAGAAGGGAAACCATTTATTTCACGAGTCCGGGGCCGGCTTTTTGTCGCTGTGGATTCTAAGAAACTTGCCAGGAGTGTTTTCCAGTACTCTCCACGCAAGGCGACCGTATCCGATGCAGATCTGAAAACGTTTGGGTTGTTCATGGGCGCTCTTGCAGAACAGAAAGAAACCGACTCCCGGACGTACAATCCCGAGTTCTTGCTTCCTGTTCTCACCTATTGCTTGCTCTCGGACAATGTCATCATTGATGTCCAGGCCGCCGTTGAAAAACATACTCTGGGTTTTGCTATCATGGGTCTTTGCTCTTATAATAAGAGTTCGAACGACAATGCGCGTAGCTATATCAAGACAGCTATTGCAAAGTTAGAGGTAAGATATCATCGTGATTTCCCCCATCTGGTACTCCGATTCTAACACCACCAGACTTCAGCATATCGGGAGAGAACTCAAATCTTGCATCTCCTTTGCGCTATCTTAGTCTCCTTCATGAGCTGCGAAAAATTAGATGTACCCCAGCCCTTGCACATCCCGACAGTTGTTGGAGTTTTCTTCGCCCAATCCGTCCAAGTCCTGTCTAACCCAAGCCACTTCCTCTATGAAGAAGTGATGGAACTTCTACTTCGACAGCCATTGTTGAATTTGCACGATATTCCACACATGATATCACTCTCGAACATTGGAGAGGAGTACCACAAAGAGGTCCTTTGGGTCTTGAATGTGCTGACAGCGGGACTAAAGACCGAAAAGGTTTATATTACTCTAGATCCATTTTAAATTTCTGTTACTAATTGCCCACATTTCCCAGGACCTCGATCTATATCGGAAACGGAATGTGTTCGGCAATTGCCTAAACGTCTATAATTCCCCTTACACGAGTGACAGGGAGAAAGAAAAGATCATCGAACTACTTTGGAATGCTGCTGGGATTGAGGGAGGTGGCACCACACTCATCACCCGTAACGGAATTATCTCTTGGATAGAGAACCAGTTATCTGGGGCTCTCTCGGCGGGAAACAGAATCCTAATGAAAAGGCTCGGGGCCAGGTTGTTTGAGTCCTCCGCTAAGGAGCATATTAGTGAATGGAGTAAGGGCGATATTGAATACCATCTGCGTGATGGTATACTCGTCAAATAGTCTATCGCTTTGAGTTCGTGCAATTGTAATTATTTCATTGTATATAATTCAAAAGTTGTTGTTTTAGATGCTTCCCTAGCTGCACTCAATTTACTTGTATGACGATTGCCGCGCCTGCTTACTTGGCAGAATTGTTGAGTTCATGCCGTGTCGATGATATGCAAATGCACTATCAAAGGACTATAGGAGTGGCTTTGCAACCTGTGGGGTTTTGTTTGTTGATACCCTCACTCGTGTACTGGCACAGCATCATGGCAGTTAGTGCTTTATGGGGTTAGACTAAATAACTACCATCGCAAGTGTTTTGGGGGAGAAAAGCTCTCAGACAGATATGATGTAAGAAGGTTGTTTCCAGCACCTCCCTCCTACAAGGGAAAATGCCGGAAACGACAGCGACATCCTCCTTGACAAGAAGGAGGACAGCGAACGCGAACACGACCGCGATGGCAATTAATAGCCCTTATCTTTTTTTATTCTTTCTCCTGTGCGAATCTGTGCGAATACATTCAGATGGTGGACTTTTGACCGAAGGCAACCCAGAATATCTACCTGACCGTGTGCAAAGTTCCGTCCCCGTTTGGGACCCAACATGGTTCTTTCAGGACCGAAACCCTATGAAAAAATCGTGGGAAAGCCCCAATTATACAAAGTCAACATTTCAGCGTTTTGTTGCGAAGATTCCATAGTAGGATCTTGGAGCCAAGTTGTGGGGTACGATATTATCTCACTAATCACAGTATCATACTACTTATAAAAATTATAATTTCTGCATCCACTACACATCCCATTGTGCTCCCGGTAGCACTGTACCGTACTAGTACTCGTACACCCTAACACTCCTCCATCACTAGGATTCCCAACACCAAAAAACTGACAATCTTGGCATTTGTGTCGCGTCAACCTATCAAGCCAGCAATTGCACCTAGTCTACCACAACGACTTCCGCTCTTAGAAACCTGTTTATTAGCTTCCTTTTAAGTCGCACTCGGTTTTGGTGCGCTTTCCGTGGGCTTTGGCTTTGGTGACCTCTTCCAGTCCTGATGGATGGATACCAGCGGCCACGTCTGGGTGGAGGTGGGGGAATCAATAATGGATATTCTGGCTATGGTGGGTACGACTATGGTGACACCCGGGAAAGGCCCGCATATGGGGAGCGGGACAGACAGAGAAATGAACGGGACCAGGATAGAAGTGGATACAGTGGTTATGGGGGAAGCGATTACGGTCGAGATGGTAGACAGCAGCCGCCTCCTCGATCACAGCGGCGGGAGCTCGCTCCCAGTAACCCAGAATGGGAGAACGGTCAACAGGGCTACTATGGGGGGGATAGGAACAGGGAGAGAAGCAGGGAGAGAAGCAGGGAGAGAAATGACCAGACTCCGCACGGTAAACCAAAGCAGAATGGGGTGAATAGTTACGGTCCTGGTACTCGGAAGCTCGAAGGTGCGGGAGAATTTTCCCAACTCTATTCTTTCCTTGTGGGACCGGATAGAATACTAAACTCCGTCAATTCTCTGCGTTTAGATATTCTCCAGGTTATCGAGAAGGATTGGGATTTCATGACTCTTGACAGTTGTGTTCCTGTCAAAGTAGCCTTACAGCTTATGGACACCAGTTCGTTGGGGAGAGCGTACCAATACGACAGCTACCGGCAAACACATAACCAACTGCAACATGCGCTCCAGTCTATCGTGAACGGTACGTACCCTCTCCCAAAGTTACCCCGGACAGCTTCATGGATAGGGACTGAAAGGGAAGGAAATGGAAACACTAGACCACCATCAGGGTTTCAATAGTTCCATAGGGACGTTCCACAGCATAATGAGGAGCATAACAACGTCACAAGCGAAAGTTAGAGCACTGAGGGAATCACTTGTTCAAGCAAAGACAGATCTTTCGACCTCAAAGCCCGAGGTGAAAAATATGGTGGAAACATCGCAGACATATGACGTAATGCTACGGACACTCAGTTCAATGTTTGCTTTTCCATGATCCCCCTACGGTTTAGATCTGTGGCTGGAGAGTTTCTTGAGGCTGACTTATCCAACAGAGAACAACTAAATGGTGTCCCAGAAAAACTAGAGGCACGCATATCAGAAAAGCGGTTTTTGACAGCCGTTGAGGTCCTGTCCGATGCACTTAGGGTTATAAAGCAACCAGAAATGATGGAGATTGGCGCTTTATCTGATTTAAGAACATATCTGGGCAGTCAGGAATCGGTATGTAGTTTCACGCCCCGAATCTTTTATTATTGAATTTGTAACGTCGAGCTTTGCTGATAGTGTGCTTAGTCTCTCGCCGACATCTTAATTGAGGAACTACACAACCATCTTTACCTAAAGTCACCGTACTGTATGGATCGATGGAAACCTTACTCGCCACATCAGAAAAACTGTACGATACTGTGTCTTTTTGGTTACTGAATTGAGGCTGACAAATAAGTGACAAATGGCGATATTTCCACAATTGACCTTACTGAAAAGCGAGCTTCTATGCCTTGTACCATCACCCTTGCATCCCATGTTTTCGTTTACTGACTCTGACAAGCATTGTTGATGGAGGCCGGGGGGAAGAGACCACTCCATGTGTTTCTTGACTCTTCAGATTTCACCCAGCCGGTAAGTCTCGTAATCCCTGTCTTGGTGCCTATCTGCCCTAACGCACTCAGATGATAGAAGACGCAAATGCGAATAAGAATCCGGAGGCTGACAGCCTCTGCTACATAAGGCTGCTTCTGGAAGCATTAAATAACCTTGGTCACATATCTAACGCCGTTGGGACTGTGAACCAGCGTCTGCCAGTAGAGCTGTTCAAACTTGTTGAGAAGACTAACAATGAAGTTGATCAACGGCATCCGAGCTCCTTAAGTGGTGTTGCTCGATCTATTGGGACGTTCACTAAAGCTCTTGACTTGGGTCTGAGCGATAATGACGTTCGGGTCACCGTGATATATGACTTATTATGGACCCTATACTCTAAATTTGCAGCTGTTATGGAGGGTCACAGAGTGATATATGATGTCGTTAAGGGTATCAGCAGGAGAGGTGGTTCTAAGGAGGTAGCATCCTTAGCAGGTGGTTTTATGGAAGTCTGGCAACTGATACAGAGCGAGGTGCATGATTATCACTCCAGATATTCTGGCATTTACATGTTAACATTTGCAGATGCGATCTTTGCTCCACGATTACCTCACCATGACCGACAGTCGGAGTGTGTCAAGTGCTCCCAAAGGCCTTCATCACGCTATCAACAACATAATCACTGGGAAGATCCCTCGAGACAAGAATAAGATCTTATTTAAGTTGTCAAGCACCGACAGCAACTCGGCTTCTATTAAAAAGGATCAGGACGACCTGGAATCTATTCTGAAGGCCTCTGTACCTGGTCTCGTTTCCGAATCTCTTCGACCCGCCGCGACCTCTTCTGATGCGAACACGTCCTCTGATGGTGCTGCGACTGGACACAAACTACTAATTGAACCAAGCGTCTTCAATATGGGGCTCCTTCTTCCCCCATCGCTCGCGTTTCTCAACCGTATCAAAGATATTGTTCCTGCAGGCTCTGGAATTGTTCTTAGCACTCTGACTTCCTTTTTGGACGATTTCTTAGTTAACGTGTTTCACCCTTCATTAGAAGATACTATTAGAGACCTCTTCAATCAGACAACTAGTGACCTTGATGCTTTCCAGCAGGATCCTCAGTGGGCATCAGTCGCAAAGAAGCCGGTTATGAAAGGCGCAACAGCCTTCTTTGGGCTTATAACCGCGCTCTGCAAGATGCTTGATACAATTCCTCCCGATCAAGCTTTCGGACAATTGACTATCGATCTGCTTAACTCGTATTATGAAAAGTGCCATGAATGGTACAAAGGTATATCTTGATTAATCCTTATTATTTAGAATCGATTGTTAACAAGACGCGGAAAAACTAGAGCTTGTTGCGAGGCACCGGGCCAGCCCAGAGGATGGAGCCACGCCAATGTTGGATATGAAACGAAGTGCCCAATGGGCACGCGCGGACAACATTCGCTCTGCCATGCATGATCTCTGGACTGGTAATGAAGAGGCTGAAGCCCTTAAAAAGGTTCGCAACCTTTCAACTATCGAGTAACCTGATTGCTCATCATTGCCGTAGGGGACTGAAGTTGAACTTAAAGAGCAAGAAGGCAAAACACTAACTCTTGCCGATCTCATTACTGACCGCAAGGTGGCGAATTCTCTGTGCATTCTTTATTCCAGCATGAAATGGCTGGCTAGCAATGTCGTTCAACTTCGACATGTGGAAGATACACAGAGCTTTTCTCGGCAGGATGGAGGACTCTCGGGGGTTTGCTTACCTTCAACTTAAGAAGAACCTGTTGCTAATTCTTCAATAGCGCCGGAGGAGACACTGGACCTTGATTTCCGGAGAATCTTCAATGTCTCGCGATGAAACAGCAAAACCGATATACCTTCCCATGACTACCGAAACCGTCAGGTAGGAAAGTCCCTCACTTTGGTAACAACGGGATAAAGCTAACTTCTAGCAGTGGATTTGACGGTGTTGTAAATTCCTTCCAGGAATTAGCCAATACAATTCTTTTCACCTTGCGTGCTGAGGCTCGGTGCCATGTACTGCATTATCTGGACATATGCATGAAAGAGGGAAATTATTGTCTCGACAGTCCTGTAACCACTCCTGATCCTAACATTTTGACACTGAACGCGGACCTGGTCTGGTTTGACGAAGACATCTCACACCTCCTCCGTGACAAAGAAACCAGGTAAGCCTAACCCCAGCCCCTCATCCAGTCAATGCAGCCACTAACCTACGCTTTCGCTACAGATTTTTAGTTAACGGCCTCGGCGCACTGATGGACCACCTCCTGGTAGCCAACGCAAACTGCATCAAGATTATCAACAAAGAGGGAGTAGAGCGCATGCAACTCAACATCCTAGTCCTCCAACAAAACCTCAAAAACATAGAGGCAGGCGGAGAGCTGGCCCGGGCCTCGGCCTTTTATGCCCTCTACGCTGGCGGCATGGAGGTAATGCAGATCAGATTCCTCAACGTGCCACTAGTCTAACCAAGTCAATGTCTAACTCCCCAAACCCCAAATTAGAAACTGATCAGAGCTGCGAAAGAGGGCAAGATCGACTTCGGTTACGATGATCTAAAAGTCCTTGTTGAATTGTACTTCTCTGAGGCCATGAGCAATCGTCGCGAATCGGCGTCAGCTTTGCAGGCGAGGAGGTCGTTGAATGAGAATTTGTTGGCCTTATCGGAGATTATGTGGACTTTATGATTTTAGGATGCCTTAAAGCAGAAAAGATGAGCTGACTGATTGACTGACTAATCTGCGCTATTCGGAATTTACTAGTCTCTCGGAATTGTTTCTCCCTAGTGATACCTAGTTAATATAAGATTGACCCTATATTTACTTTACACATGCCATTTAAGTGGAACTATCGTATTATTATTTTTCCCTTTCCTTTTGCTTGGTCTCCATAATCAGAGAGTTTATTGGGCGTATTATAGATGATGGCATGATGAGATGTCTGGTGGGGGCTTGAGCCAGAGAGAGAGAATAAATAGTCTAGCTATCACGTCTGACCAGAATACCTTTAGTAATGTCAATGAAATGTGGAGGTGGTACTTGTGCTTGAGCGAGGCGTGGCGGTGTTTGTTGGAGGTGGATGTCATGGCTTCATCTTAAGCGCTGTACTGTAACCGAGTGAGACATGATGACGTGAAAACATTTGCTACGGAACCGATCTATTAACTTGAATTTCTATGAATATGCTGCGACAGCATAGCCCTCTATAAATCCGCAAATCGCATCCCGGGGCGTCGTCTTCACTTTGTCAATAGATATATTAGGTCCACGTTTAGATGACGGAGAGCTCGCCGAATTTTTCCTGGGGGGTTGGCCGGTCAGTGGGTGAATGCATAGATGAGAGAGGGGGACAAACCTTATACCCAACTGGCATCCAGCGGCCCTTAGAAACCATATCAGCGGTTCGGGTATCAATATCAGGACGAGCTCTGGCAATGTCGTCCTGCAAGTGATAACAAACATAATGAATCAGTAACTATACAATATTTTCAAACACCTAGACAGAATCTCCTCCCAAGTACTATATATAGCACTTTCGGAAAATCCGCAAACGTACCACCGTCAGGTCCTCAAACGGCCTAGCATCCTCGATATTCTTGAGTGTCTTCTCTAACTCCTGTAACTCCACGTCGACCTTGCCCTTAGTCGCCTCGGCATTCTTGACAGCCTCGGCCTCAAACGCCTCGATGGTCTTGAGCTGCTTATTTAGGTCGTAGGTGGTGGGCTTGAAGGAACTGTATGCCTTCTCAATCTCGTCGATGACGGTCTGGTTCTTGAGGATAGCGCGGTAATGACTGAAGTCGACTTCCTGCGGAGCCTCGGAGAGCATGGCAACCTTGCGGCGAACGTCCTCATTGCGCTTCTTGAAGGCTTGGAGGGAGGCGATTGTTTGACCTTTTAAGCCAAGGGAGGTGGTGATTTGGGCCCAGTTGATTTTCAGAGCAGCGTATCTCTGCAGGTTTTATCGTTAGTAACTTGAGGGCTCCATTAATTGTGTAAGAGGGTGATACTGGAGCCGCCATTTCCTGAAAAGATTAGATGAGCAGATTTAATAAAGGGGGGGGGAGAGGTTGATAAGTTTGGTGGAATGTTTTTATTTCCTTTCGGGCAGAGACGGTGGAGTGGAAAAACGAAAGGATTGGAGGTTTGAAGGTTTCCCAGGTTGTAGAAGTTACCCGACCTACACGGATCCCTGACAAAAACCCTCAATTTATCCCCGCCAAAATCCAACCTTGCCGAAATTTAAACCATCGTATTTCACCCTCTCCATCTTGCTATCACGAGCGCGGTTTCTCTGAACAACCCCTCGATCCGAAATGTCCCACTTAACACCCCTCCGAATGTCCCTCCGACGCACAATGTCCCTAGCACCAACCTGCGCAAAAAGAACCCTCACAACCACCGCCACCATGCAAGATGTTGGCCCCGAATCCCCCCACTACATTGACATGCCAACATCCCCGGTAATCCGATCATACCGCAAGCCCCCGCTGAAGGGGAAACTCCCTAGACCACGCCCGATTGCTGAAAACGCTGATTCCACCCTCCATGAGACTCTCGGACCCCTCGGGTCCCGTCAAGTTGACCCGGAAACAAACGAGGAGGCAAAGTCTTACATTGAATGGAAGAACAAAATGTCCTCTATGCGTCGCCGCAACCTCCGCGAGGGATTGACGGAGCTGAGGGAGAGGGCGATGCAGACAGCCCAGCGGAGGAAGGAAGCACTAGAAAAGAGGAACAACGAGCGGGACGAGCTGCTGAACACTGCGATGCGTGAGGACGCCCGGTTGACGCTCCCTTCTGTTTTATCCACGCTCAGGAGCGAGGATGTTAACGTCATGCACCGTATGACGCCGGAACGGGTTGAAGAAAAGAGACAGTTGAGATTGGCGAAGGAGCAGGAAAAGAAGGAGGAGAAGATGGAAATGTTGCACAAGCTCTACTTGAATGCGAGAGAGTTTTTACTCACGGAGAGCGACCTTGACGAGGCGATTGAGAGGACTTTCACGCCGCAGAATGCCCTAATCAAGAGATATCCACCTACCATGGAGGAAATGTTGAGGACTATTGATAATACTGGGGTGTGGTTTGGAATGAACACTGACCCACGCTTGGTTGAGGTAGCCGGCGCGTTGACAGGAGGGAAGCTTCCACCATCAAAGAGAGAGCAGATCCATGATTATACGCTCCCTCGGTATTAAGGTGCCGATTCTTGTTTATAGATCACTATGAACACTTGCACAAATTGTCTGAGAATATCAAATACCGAGTGCTCCCTCAGTCTAGAAACGCAACTGGTTGTGCTGCTATAATGATATTATACCCTTTACCTTTTTTAGAGATAAAAAATGGTTTTTTGTTCATGCCGGGACGCTATCAATAGCTCCCCTCTCTCTATCATTCGTTCACTGTTTAGAAGTACAAGAATATAGCAGGGTATCAAAATATGGAAATGGAAAACATCACAAGCCCAGAAAACCCCAAAATTTTCCACCAATGACGCCCTACGATCTCATACCCCAGCAGAAAGCCAAACCCCAAGTCTATAGTGGAAAAACTTTTTTCTACAAGAGAAACACTCCGAGACCCACAGCAACCAGGCTAGAACAAATCACATTTAGCAGTATGATACATTTCCATGATAGTACGGTTGATACAATTAGGCGCAATAAGACCGCTATGTAATGCATTAGCATGTTGGGCAATAGGAAGGGAAGGGCAACATACTTATTAGTGATAAAGCAATCAACTGAACCACTTTCAATATATTCAGAGAGAATAGTTGCAGATCGGCACCTCCCAGGGTTATATGCTGCAGGACCAACACAGTTAGAAGCAATCGAACCAACACGGAACTAGGGTGAATCTTACGAAGTGCGATATCTGGAGGTCCTCGCTCAAGGAGCCCGTAGGGACCGCAGGTCGTCATAGGGCAGAACATATGAGTTCCAGCAACGGTATACACCAACTTGCGGTGTTCTTTGGCAACCATCAAAACACCTCCTGTCCCTGTAACAGCCACCATGCCCGCATCCGCAAAAATATATCGGGCAGCAACAATCACCTTGTTAACTCTAGGCATCAGATTCTCAAGGTCATGGTACATAATAACCATGACCTGAACCCCGCGATCCTGCAGGGATTTCCTGGCAGCAGTTTCCTGGTCGTCGCCAGCTTCCTCCTTACTCGCTGGCCTATTCATAACAGCAGTACTGGCCTGTTTATTGATATCTGCTATCTCATCGACGACCACAATCAATGTGAACTCTCTCTTTTGCGCAGCACGAAGGAGGAGTTTATGAACAGACGGCGGGAGCCCATAGGTCAAAATCACTTCGTTCTTGTAGATCACCTGCGTTGCAAGTTCAGAAATGTTATGTTCACAAGAATCAAGCTCTTCGAGGAGTTCCTGGATGTCCTGTATCACAGCTGGGCGAATGTCATATTGGACAGCTTGTGCTTGTGGCGCCTTCCCCATGCCGGTGGATGGGGGTGTTGAAGCCGCGGACGACCCACGAGATGAAGAAGCAACCGAGAGAATCTCAAAAACTCCAGTCACAGAGCTCGATGGGTTTGCAAATGAGGCATGTCCAATAAGCTGAGCTCTAGTATCGGCATTCTTTATAGGGGCACGAGAAACCTGGGGGAGTTCCTCTAGAAAGGGAGGTCCAATTAGCATACGGCCCAGGTATCGAATAATGGGTAACTATTCAAATAAATAAACAAATACCTGTTTCCAGTGCGGCCTGGAAAAGATCCCCCATGCCGTTATTTTCGGCCTCCTCGCGGATAATGCCAATCACCCTTCGAGCCATGTTTCTAACAGCTAACTCGCGGGGAACGGCTTTCGAAAGCTCGGTCCCAATCAAAGAGATATGGTCCACAAGATCGCCTATGCTAGAAAATGGGTGGGCGTATATCAGACGGAGAAAAAGCTGAGCTGTTGCTATTGCTGCGGCTTCGGGATCCTTAACGCTACGACGCTTGAGAGCACTTCGCCAACAGAGAGCATGTTAGCATATGGGAAATATTAAATATTCAGGGGAATTACCTAACAAACAAACCGACCGAGACATCCGGAGCAAATGCTGTGTCAAGATGATCGAGCCACCATTGAAGGTCAGGCGTTCTAAGCATGACCATTTGGGAGGTCATCTTGGGAGATCTTCACTGCCTAAGGTCCTTTGTGTAGATTGAAAGATATCTTTGTAGAACCTAAATGAGGGTTAAGTGAAGAGAAAATGTTCCTGGGATGTCAGAGTAAATTTATACAAAGAGTCAACACAACACCAAGGGTGGAGAGTGGGGCTGCAATTGCCACAAAACTTTTGGTGGGGTAATCTCGAGTAGGGCCTTTGATTTATGCTGCCGGGTAACAGCCGTCGTGGTCATTTGGCTCCAGCTCTCCTTCATAAATCATCAACCGCACAACCTGGAATACGACTAGCGCGTGCGCTAGGCCAACACTGCGCATAACGGTTTTTCAGGAGCTGCTCAAAGATATTTTCACCATGCTCGATAGCTAAGATTACATGGCTTTTTTTCCTCACCTTTTTTCTCCTTTGATGAAACCACCAATATTAAAAAACAAAAAACTCTGAAATCACTCCATGCACATTGGGAAACCTTAGTGTATATTCGGATTTGTTATAGTTGCGAAAAGAAAAAAAGATGACGCCCATGACGTGACCGTAAGGGAGAGGAGCCGCTCGCCCAGGTGAACCAAGCTTTATTTATTTAAACCGCCCAGTTTTAACCATCCAAAGCAGAAACAAAAAGGGAAAACACACTTATGCCTAGATTGGAAGATCGTGTTAGTAAGGGCTGCGACAAGAATAAACTCCCTCCATATTGCCGCGGCGAACCAGCAACTCCAAGACCTCACGCCGATATCTCATGCTTCTTCTCCGACACACCATTGCGAATCCCTCTCGCCTAAAAACCTGAAGCGCGCAAGGAGTGCAGTCCCACCTTGATAGCATATTTCCTCTTGGGAAAATGTGTAAGTTTCTTCTGCTGTTTCAGAGTCTTCAATCCCGCCTCGTGCTTGGTCAATCTCCTCCTAATAGCGCGGGTCTGCTTGGGGCGGAGATCGAGGGGCAGGTATTTCTTTCCCTTATAGAAGATCCGAAGTTGCTGACGCTGAGTAGCATTGATAACGGTCAAGACGCGAGCGATAGACTTACGAACATCGTGGCTAAGTTTCTCATTAGTTTTAAGGGCCGCAGGTACGGTTCCGGTTCGTAAGATGGAAATTACATCTTGGTAAGCTTGGATGAAGCACCGCCAGCGATTTTCTGAACACGAAGGTTGGCGAGCTCCTGCTTGAGCTCCTCGAGTTGCTTGTTGAGGTCGGTCTTGGACTTGGACCACAAAGTTGAGGTCTTGACTCCGGGCTTCACAATTTTAATCCATCAGCCCCTCACTCTTCCCCTTTCCTAACCCTGAATTGTAGCGATGGAGGGAAATTGACGTACCATAGTGAAGGCTGGATGTTAGAATCTGTGTCGGGTGTTGGTTGGGCGATTATTGTCGTCAGTTATGAGTTTGTCAATTAGAGATGTACCTTGTTGTTAGCCTTAGATTAGTGGTTTTTTTTTTGCGTGGGAGCAGTCCATGGAATATTAGGGTTTGCCCTCACTGCCTTAGATCAGATAGCGCACAACCTAATCAGATGAAAGGGAGAATGACACAGCCACGCGACGAGATGCGATGCTCAGACAGGAAATGACAAACTAGGGGGAGACGTATGGGAGACCTTTCAAGCAAGAACTCACTCCACTGATTTATTCATTGTTCGACCGCCAACAGTATTATCCATGGCGACTTCTACCGCAAGCAGCTGGGCTCAGCTCAGACAGCAGGCCCGTTCTCTAGAATCTCAAGTCAGCCGAACCCGTACACTTTGCTTGAATGAAGGACCTTGCTAATATGAACAAAGACTGGCAGCCTGTTCCACACCTACTCTTCTTTCGTCTCCAACCCTGCGGCAAAGCCTTCTGAAGCGGAGCTCCGAACAGAATCTCAACTTCAAGAAATACTTCAAAAGGTAGACCGATCTTTCTCTCTAGACATCTCTGAAGCTAACGTCTATAGCGAGAAACCGTCGTTTCCTCTCTCTCCCGACTGCTAGACTCCGAAACAGCGTTGACTTCATCCGCCACCAAGCTCCAAAATCTCTCTCTGCACCGTTCCACCCTCACTGACCATCGCCGCGAGTTCACCCGTCTCAAGAGCACCATCTCAGAATCCCGCTCACGCACACATCTTTTATCATCTGTCCGCGACGACATCAATGCATTCCGATCGGCCTCTAGAATTGAAGAAGGTAGATCGGAGGCAGACTACATGCTAGATGAACGTGACCGCATTGATAACTCCCATAATGTTGCTGATTCGGTCTTGAGTCAAGCTTATGCCATCCAGTCAGACTTCGTGGATCAGCGGCAGCTGCTAGGAAGCATCAACCGAAGGATCGTACATTCTGCTAGCCAGATTCCAGGGATCAATACTATCATTGCGAAGATTAACACCAGAAAGAAGAGGGACAGTGTTATTTTGGCGGGCTTGATTGCCGCCTGTTTCCTGCTGGTTCTGTGGTTTCGATAGAATGGGATTTAAACAATCAGCAGCTATACCATCGTTGCTACACAAGGCGTGGTTGGATGCCATTTTTTCTGTTCACTTTAGGTCTCAGTGCAGGTCATGTGCAAGGACCGACCATTTTTTCTCTTGTTTTTGCGGGTTGTATTGGCGCTGGTTTGGCTATTGTGCATGACAGGGGAAAGGAAATTATAACTACAGAATATAATCTTAATGATGTGATACTTTTTTTCTCTTCTATCTATGTCTTTCCCATACTAGCCCCTTCTCCTTTCCCACCAGCTCTCACCTCTACCAGGCTTCTTTTTTCGAATCAGCAACCAGCTTCTTGACCCCCTTGATCAAAGCGTCCCTCTCCCCAGCTATAGGAGGCCCAGACCCTGCCCACCGAATCCTACACTCCTCGTCCAGCAAATAGACATACCCAACCTTAGAGTTATGATACCCCATCGCATCCCGTGTCTCATCACCCAACCCCTCCTTGACAATAAAGTACCTCCCCCAGCGCGACTCTTCCATCCTCCCCTTAAGACTCTCCCGAAACATCATAACAATCCAATACCTGAGCGCGTTCTCCTCAACATTAACATCCACCCTCACCACCCTATCCTGCCCTCCCGCCCCCTGCACCATACCCGCGACTTCATCAAGCCCCCAAAGCCCAGCCTGTCTCTCCGCCCACGTGCCGGAGAATACCGAAACAAGCGATACCCTACCCCTCAGCACATCCGTAGTATCCTTCCCCGCCGCGGCGAGCGTCCGGCCTTTCAAGTTCGGGAACCAAAGCGCATGCTCGCTCTTGATCAATCTCTGCGGCGCAACGAACGACTTCCCCTTATCCGCTACGGACAGACGGCCGAAGTCGCGGAAGTAGGGCTTCGCCAACTCCTTCGTTAGGTATTGCCGCTTCGCCAGGTTTAGTCCCGGGTCGCTGAGATATGCGCGGAAGCCGGGCCTTTTTGTTCTGCTAGGAGGGGGATTTGGCGAGAGGGGCTCTGGTGGACGCGGGAGGCCTAGTGGGCGGTTTAGTGGGCGAGGGGTACGGTCCTGGTCTGGCTTTGAGAGTTGTGGCGTTGGTGGGGTCGGGACTGTTGAATAGGTGGATTTTAGGAGGAGATGGAGGAGGAGGGTGGATCGGCGGACATCGAAATTTTGTGACGAGAAATGTAGGTGCGGACGGAGGAGTAGCGGATGGAGTCGGAGTCCAGGATTCATCGTGTGGATTAGCTTCGTATGAGTGGTGGGGATGGTGGAGGGGCAACTTTGAATTTAAGGTTAGAGTTCGGGATTTGTGAATTGACAAATGAATGAAAGGTAGGCCTGACCCTAACCCTAGAATTGAGATGATTTTATGCAGTGTTTTCCCGCGGCCATTATCAGGCACAGGTGGTATGATGCTCAATTTGGGATGCTGGGAAGGTCATGGTACTATAGAATTGTTGATTGGACCAAGTGCTGCATGTCGGGGTTGTGATGGGTTTGTTTACTAGGGTTGTCCTACCAATAACATCTCATAGGCCAAGTTGAGAGTGCAAGTATGATAGCATACAAGCATACCGGGCTCCGATATCTGTAAGAAGCTCATTATGGTCCTCTATTCCAGGTCAGAAGGGGCTAAGGGAGATCGCGTTTATGGCAATATACACGAGAGGGGATTGATCAATGATACGGTATACAGGATCCAATAACAAGCTGAAGTATCAGTGTATAACCGAGTGATTAATTATGACGTTATACAACACTAACTTATCGGTAGTATGATATAATCCTTCGTCAGGCTATTCTGCCTTGCATTTTTGCCTAGAGGACAGACACAGCAGTGCGCAGGGTTCGTCAGAATATTAACATAGCGGGGGTGACAACGAACTGGGGAGGACAGCGAACAGCCCTTCCAGATTTTGCGGCCAATCGCTCACTGCCCCCCTCTGTTTGCTGCCCCCCCTGCTATGTTAGTCAAACCATATGCTGGACTAAGAAACACAAGGCCTAAAGAAGTCGTTCCATCAGTATTTACGACCACACCCCCACAGTCTAGAGCGGAATGCAGGAGAAAAATTTGAAGCGGTTCCCTGGGGTGATATTCCTATCGTATTTATGTTATTCACAATGAGCATATCTTCACGAGTCCCCAAAAAAAAAACATTCCGTATTCTAAAGGTGTAGACATGTATAGCTACTCGATTCAACTGGACCAGGAAATAATAACTACAGTAACTACACGTAAAAGAGAAGAGAAAAGGAAGAAGCCTCTTATATCTCAGAATGCAACAAAACACCACAAACCCCTTCTTCATACAGCGGACAAAGTAAAGTGAAAGTGCAACTTGAAAGAAGGAGATATCAAAAGAGCAAAACAGAGTCCCGTGTGCCACCCAACCATCCACAAGCAGGTAGTACTAGAAAGGAAAGCAAGGAGATAAAGAGATGCTGAAAACCCATTTGAATCCCCCCAGCTTAGATGCTCATGGTATAGTCCATCTCCACTCCAGGAACGACACCTGCTATGAACTTGACGAATACAATCATGTATTGGTCGACCCTTAGTCCGCTATCATTCTCCACTCCAGCCGGTTCGTCCTCTTTATCGTCGGAATTTGCGGGAGGCACTTCTTCCCAATCTTCCCGCTCTTTGCGTCGGAGCATGCTGTCGAAGATACGCTTCATGGCCTCGGCATGCTTGCATGGGTGTACGGTTGCCATCAACGTGCCCTCTGGGGGGAACTCTTCGATAGTGACCGTCTTCTCGCGGTAATCGGGAGCGATGTCCTCGAACATAACCGTAGGTGGGGTGAGCGGGAGTCCGGTGGCTCCGTCGTGCCCAGAGATGTATAGACGCGGGGTACGGTAGTATGTGGAATAGCCAAGGTAAAGGTTATAAAAGCGTAGAGGTCTGTTCAATTTGTAAGCTATGTCTTAGAAGGTGATATGGGGTGAGAGGTGTTAAGGTGGCAAACTCACGATTTTCCAGACTTCCCGTCTGCGCTCTTTCCCTTCGCGCTCTCCTTGATGATGGCCTCATCGTCATCCTCTTCATCATCATCCATATCTGGGATTTCCTCCTCCTCGTCTTCTTCTTCCTCGACACCCTTATCATCTACGGTCTTTACTTTGGCAGAGGTCGGAGGGTCCCCATCTTTGATAGGAGTGTTGTCCTCCCACTCATCCACGCCCTCAATAGTCTCACCAGGATTCCAAGGGGAGAAACTATCGTCAAGGCGAGAATGGCACGGAGCGTGACGGAGCTTTAAGAACTGCTTGTCCTCAGGCAGATAACTAACGCCCTTCCCCGAGGCAGCTGGCTGCCAACTCCAAGTGGGGAACTTGTAGACGAGATAGTCACCAGCGTCGACGAACTCTTCCGGGGTAAGCTGGCCAGTGCTGGTGAAGGTCGAGGTATGTGAGGGGCTTGAGAGGTACTCTCGCACCGACATAATAGTTGAATAGAGGTTCATGTTGTTTGCTTGCTTTCTCGCAGTTTAGAGCCTTGTTAGATCTATTTGTTGCGATAAAAGCTGTATATTGCGAGGGTTAGTGTTTAGATATGAGAGGTACGGCAGACCACGGTGCAGTGGTTGGGATTAGAAAGGGTGAGCAGGAGCGAAGAGGACAAGTCAAAGCGACAGTCATTCAAGTCACACGGGACATGGTGGGGGTGGAGGAGACAGTCTAGCTTCCAGCTTCAAGATGACGCTTGACACTTAGCTGGTTTAGTCATCAGGTCATCACTCCCAAGTTACCCGGCCCTCGTTCATAGCACGAGTATTCCGGGTAAGTGCCAAGACCGATTGACCAGACCTTCACAGGCTTCTTGATTCGTGTCGTCCATCTCTCCTTCCGCACAATACCGGTACTCTATCCTCATCTTCCCTTTCTTCACCTCCAAGCAAACAACATACAGCTCTCCGAAAACAGAAAAGAAGAAAATCATAATACAACAAACATGGCTGAAGGGATCGATAGAAGAGAGGATGCTCGTCTTGAATTTAGCACCAGCAAGGAGGTTACGGTGGCACCTACCTTCGAGGCCATGCACCTGAAGGAAGGCCTTCTTCGCGGAATCTACGCCTACGGTTACGAATCCCCTTCCGCTGTCCAGAGCAGAGCCATCGTCCAGATCTGCAAAGGTCGCGATACCATCGCCCAGGCTCAATCCGGAACCGGTAAAACCGCTACTTTCTCCATCTCCATCCTGCAAGTCATCGACACGGCAGTCCGTGAAACTCAGGCACTAGTTCTCTCCCCGACCCGAGAACTCGCGACTCAGATCCAATCCGTCGTTATGGCGCTTGGTGATTACATGAACGTTCAGTGCCACGCTTGTATCGGTGGGACCAACGTTGGGGAAGACATCCGCAAGCTCGATTACGGTCAACACGTCGTCTCTGGCACACCCGGCCGCGTGGCGGACATGATTCGCCGTAGGAACCTGAGGACTAAACACATTAAGATGCTAGTTCTGGACGAGGCGGACGAGTTGCTTAACCGTGGGTTCAGAGAGCAGATTTACGATGTTTACCGCTACCTTCCTCCGAGCACGCAAGTTGTCGTCGTATCCGCCACTCTCCCCTACGATGTCCTGGACATGACTACGAAGTTCATGACAGACCCCGTTCGCATCCTTGTTAAGCGTGACGAATTGACCCTTGAAGGGCTGAAGCAATACTTTATCGCTGTCGAAAAAGAAGAATGGAAATTCGACACCCTCTGCGATCTCTACGACACCCTCACGATTACACAGGCAGTCATTTTCTGCAACACACGCAGAAAGGTCGACTGGCTAACGGAGAAGATGCGCGAGGCAAACTTCACCGTCTCCGCCATGCACGGAGAAATGCCGCAGAAGGAGCGTGATGCTATCATGCAGGAGTTTCGCCAGGGAAATTCTCGCGTGCTCATCTCCACCGATGTTTGGGCTAGAGGTATCGACGTTCAGCAGGTCTCTTTGGTCATCAATTATGACTTGCCGAGCAATCGTGAGAACTATATTCATAGAATAGGTAGATCTGGTCGTTTCGGCCGCAAAGGGTAGTTAACCACTCTCAATATTGCCCTCTCATTATACACGCTGATGTCGATACTAACGCTACCCTAGCGTCGCTATTAATTTTGTCACAAGTGAGGACGTTAGAATCTTGCGAGATATTGAACTTTTCTACAGTACGCCCCCTTCTAGTCCCCCGAGGCACTCTCGTTCATCCCAAAGCTGATATCAAAAAGGTACTCAAATTGATGAAATGCCGATGAACGTTTCAGATCTACTCTCGTAGATAACTTTTCTTCATTTCCCACGTCATGCTCTTGAAAGGTCCAAGCCCCAAAAGTCTGAAAGAAAGAAAAAAAGAAAAAAAGAAAAAAAAAAAAAAGGCAGGGCCAGTCATTGAGGGGAGGATATGGGGCTTTATTGTCACTGGTGAGCTTACATTTGCATTTTTATCTTTTTTTTATCTATCCATGATGAACGAGTCTCGGGTCCAGGAGGAAATCTTCGGTCGGCTGATGGTTGGTGTTTGGAGTTCTTTTTTCCTTATAGCGAAAAAATAATTATGGAACCTTTTTGTTTTTTTACCCTCTTTAACGAGTAGGATGATGGGGAACTGGAATGACAAGGTCTGCTATGCTGGGAGATGAGAATTGGCTTTTTTTCTTTTTTTCTTCTTTCTTTTCAACTGGGGATAATGGAATAGTCGCTTCGTCACTCACCATTCGATTCAAGCGCCCCCCCCCCCTACTTGCTGTTAAGACGTCCGTGGTCTCAAAGCCGTATCTACATGATCCATTATGACTTGTATATATTTAATGCTCCGAGAAACCTCTGGCAGCGATACGCCCCTCATGCAACCTCACCATATCACTATATATATAGCTCTTATACCACCATCCACCACGACATCCAAAGTATACCCAATACCATCACCACCGTCAGGGCGATAGACCCGACCTTATCCTTCTTATTTGGCGTATGAGGGACGAACTCCCCCTTGGAATTGACCCACCCATCTGCATTCCCGCCATGACTGCCACCCCCAGTGTTCCCCACCCCCCT
>QFET01005520.1:0-25946 GCA_003316355.1 Tuber calosporum | reverse complement strand
CAATAGTACTCCTACCCTGGTGGCTGAGATTAGCGCCACGCCCCGTACCGGACTATTACTGTGGCCCGGTCATATTCATCCCACCCAAAGAGAAGTAGTTACCTGTTGCAAAACCAGCTTACAGCATAGGATCGTAACAGTGACGTGCAGGCTCAACAAGGGGGCCGGAGGGGTATGAGTTGTATCTCAGCCCAATTTTCGTATGAATTCAGTGTTGGATTCGAGTACCTTGTACGCATTTGCCTAGCAATACCCAGATCTACCCCATTCTTTGGTCGAGCCAAGCCGGGTTTGCACTAATCACCTGTTCGAAGGTTTGAACTGACTGTAGACACAAGTCACAAGTCGGATCCTGGTCCTAGCTGGACCTGCTTGCCTACCCACAAAAGTAACTCTTGTTCGATTTCATCTGGTCTATCCTACTGGCCTGAAATTTCAGAAGCATCATGAAAGTCCAGCAATCCCAGTACAGCGGTCGATATAAAGAGTACTCTGGGTATGTCTCCTGTACCCACTACATAGGTACCTCTTTCCTAACCTACTCCCTGGTAACCATAAACACCTTCGCGACCTCCCCTTGTACCATCATAAGTCTGTTTGGCTTTACTGGTTAGGACCTTGACTGGTATCTCCTAGCAGCTGTAGACCCTATTTCGTCAATCGGGAGGCGGACCTGGACTGAGGTGGTAGAAGTTGAGTCCCAAACCTTGGGGCATAGACGACCACTCCTGCCAAAAGCCTTCCTCCTATTCGTGGTGTATATTAAGCTGTCTGGGAGTGGGAAACTCCATGGCAGCATTACGGTTGCGATGTTATTCCTTGGGATGGCAGACACTATGGGCACTGCTACAATCAGGGATACTTGTAACATGTAGAGTCGGACAGGAGCTAAATAATCGTTATATTGGCAGAGAAGAAGGCGTTGGTTATCCATCTAAGGACTCAGTTACAAAACGTCTGCATCTTTTCCATCATGTTAATGCTTGAGGTGAGGTTCTCCGTCCCATAAAGCATAGTTGGCAGTATTATAGACTTGGTCAATGTTCTCGCCCTGTAGGGCGAAATTCCTTTTCCTGGCATCGACAATCTCTGAATTCTAAAGAAGGTTGCCTGTGCAAGGGCCAACCTTTTCGTAAAGTGAGTTGTTAATTCTTTTCTTATCGCCCTGCCAAAAACCTAGCTAAATTACCACTCTTCCGGAAGGCTGTATAACCTTAGACTAAAAACTTATCGATCACTCGGAGACCTCATGACTCTTTTTTGGCCTTCTTTAGTGCACCAGCTCTGGCTTGATGATACTGAATGAAAGGTTCAGATCCTATGCGTTACTGTTGATCCTTTCTACCCTCCCGTCCAGCAAACATGAATTCCAGTAAAATGAACTGAACGCAACTGAAATCTGGAAGTCGTATACGTATGAAGTAGAAAAGCTCTCTTCAGAGTTATCTTCCATGTGTAGCCTATGGACATATATCACAAAAAGCAGCGGGGAAAGCGAGTAGCCTTGTGGGATCCCACGATCGAACTTATATACTGTCAGGGAGCTGCACGAATAGGCTTGTGTAACTTTTTGGAATACTACAAAATTCCATATCCAATAAGTTATGTACGTCAGGACCTTTTAGTTTCTTTCCAGAATCCTCATGAGCTTCTTATGGTTAACCTTGTCAAAACCCCCTTTCATATTCAAGAAGACCTTAAGACCTTCTTCCTGGCGAATTGACTCTCCTTGACCCAGTGTTTCAGAGATAACACCACATCTACTGTAGACCTTTGTGGCAAGCTCCCAGTCTGATTGGTGGAATACATAATAGTTTTAAAAGCAATTGTCACAAGGTGTCGATTTACTATTTGTTCCGCAATCTTTGAGAAAGTCTGCATTAAGGCAATAACCCTGAAACTGGAACAATCCTTGTAGTCGCTCTTTTCCGGTTTTGGCAGGATTACGACTATTGACTCCACTAGGCATAGGGGGTGAATCCCCCATCTTAGGAGTTCGTCCAATAACAAGGACAATATGTTTTCGTTAAGCTGACTGATGTTCTTCCTAACCCTGTATGGGACCTGATCTGGCATGGGGGTTGACTTGTTACTACACTTCTCCAAAATCTCCCATACCTCAACCAGTGTGACACTATCTGACGAACGAAGCTCCGTAGAGTAGGGGGGTGTCGACGATATCGGGTACTCATTATCCAGGAAAAGGTCGTTCATGATAATTGCTGCAGTATCCTCTGGTGTATTACTATCTTTACCAGGTACTCTCTTCAGCATCCATTAATTGGGGAACTGATGTGCCTTCCACACCTCATTTTCCTTTGCTGAGGCTAGGAACTCCTCCCAGTATTTCCGCTTCACTTCCACAATTGCAGCTCAGTATATGTCAGGCACAAATGACTCCCAAGAGGATTACATGACTTTTCAGAAGGGACTGCATGAATCTGAACCTCTACAGGCAATTACCACCCGGCGGCCCCGGCGTTCGCCCTTGGAGTTGACACTGGCACCTTGTGCAGTTGCTCGTTTACCAAGAAAAATGAGAAATTGGAACACATCTTGTAACCCTGTATACGTCGTTGCCGTCTGTCCGACCGGATGCTGTCCACAAGGTATATGAGAGGGCCTCTCTGGCTACGTCTGGGGTGTGGAACGAAGCGATTCTGTCAAGAACTCGCGGAGTTACACCCAGATGAAGTTAAGAGAGCCCGGGTAGTCCTAGATGGGTATGAATGCGCGATTGAAGTAGCCTACTCCGATACACACCGAGAGTACGCTGACACTCCCGTGATGCCTATCAGGTCAAGGAACCTATCGGAACAAGTTGATAAGGAGAAGCAGTGAAGACGAGAAGGTATTGGCCCGATCGTGAACACTAGTCATCCTGAAAGTCAGCTGCAGAGTCGGATAAGACGGCACGAAGCAGATTCAGCCAACAACCAAGCTGGCCCCTTGGAGTTCTAAGAAGTTATTGGTACATTTTAAACTGGGCGGCCATATCTTAACAGCCAAAAGAAGGTTGACAACTCAGATTAAGGGGGTCCAAACCCTCAGAGAAGTCGGGAGCTCTGATCATACCATTAGCTGTGTGGGGGAGGAGAAAGTTTAAGGGTCAAAGTGGGTTCGCTCTCGGATCAAGAGACGAAGGTTGGGAAGAAAATACCTGTTTATATATAATCCAGTTGTAGTCTGCGAACACTCAGACACGGGATATAAATATTGAAGTACCTCCCGAACTTTAGCCATGATCAAGCAACGGAGAAGAGATCTTATCAATATCATAAGTTTTACTTAAAAATCTTTACCTACGAGCCTTCCTAGACAATCTCCGTTTACGAAGAAAGATTTAAGCCTAGTCTGATTCGCTTGCCCTTAGAATCGGCTACCCTTAACAGTATGCTTTTCTCGTCTCCATCTTCTCTTTAACTCCGCTCCCGTCATGTCCAACATGCCGGCAACTGAGGTATAAACACTTTCTCATCTTGGTGATGTCTAGCGTCCACCCCGACTTTGACCACCTTGTTGGTCTCTTCATTGGGGCCCAGCCTTGCAGCATCTGTATCAACCTTGACAAGTTCTCCTCGAATGTCTTGATTGCCGTAGGTGGATCGCTCAAAGTTTTGTAATCGTGATCGACATATTCCTTTAGGGGGGACTCTATCCATGGAGTGGAAACCCCTTTCTAATCTCTGCATTTGATCTTGTCCCAGTCTGGACAAGGTGTCGCCAGGTGTAAGTCCTTCAAGTCCAGTTCTGTGAGTATAACTATGTGATCCTATCCTGTCTGTTGGTATAGGTCCCTCCATCTCAACATCCACACTATCAATGCTGAGTTGGCTAGCATGTAATCGATGATTGAGGGTTGGTGTATCGTTGTATTATCTGGGAATCTCGTGTAGACCCCAGTTGTATTCATGATTGTGAAACCTCTCTGTGCTACTAGCCTCATATAGTGCTTGCCCCACCTTCGTTCCCCAGATTCTATAGTCTGTAACGGGTCAGTAAAGGTCGTGTGTATATTCAAATCTCCGACTACGAGTGTCGGTTCGTTCATTTCAATAAACAGTTGCTGTGGTGGTACCGTATGTCCCCTATCATTCCTGTTGTAAGTATTTATCAAGCCAAAGGAATGACAGTCGTCTAACAAATGTCCTTTGTTTCCAAATATTCTCAAGTACAAGATATCAAAATCCTTTGAAACCACTACAAAGGAAACACTAACAGAATCCTCAGTGCCACATTGGTACATACACTTACCTTGGGTGAGGGTAAAAACACACACTCGTAACCTGGGGCCCTAGCAGGTTGCCCATTACATAGTGAGAGGTCTTGTACACATATAAAGAAAACAGTAAACCCTCTGACAATATGAAATAATGGAAGAAACACACTCTTGCTCCATTGGCAATTGTGTTGTACAACATTGATTCTCAATCTGTTCTTTTCATTTGAATGCACTGTTTCCCACATACTGGCCCAACGGCCTAATTTCTCAGGAGGGTGACACCTTCCTTGCCAAGTGGTGTGGCCTGAGAAGCTATTCTTGAGTCATAGTTCTCTTGTGCAGTCTCTTTCACCCTTATCCTCTCCAAGCAAGCCTGGTCTCAGGCTGAATGCTGGCCCTTGCAGGCCACACATTTGGCAGGTATCATCATGCAATAAGCCGGGATTCCCCTCTCTGACCCTCTGCAGGCTGGTTCGTGACATCGGTGATCCTTTTCGTTGTGCTTGTGCTAGCAAATCGAGCATACAGGCAGATTCTTTTTGCAGCCTGCCTGGGGGTGGTCATACTTCTAACAACGGTGGCATTGCATAGTTGCCGATTCCTGCCTCATCATGTTCGACCGTTTGTATTTGCCCATGAGGAGGACTGATAGTGTAACTTTGCCTACTTCGTTTTCTGGAACCCGCATTATGATCGAAGTCACACTCTTTTCATCGGAGGATGCCCGGTCTGGGTCAAGGAAAGTTGCCACTACTATTTCTATCTTATGCGTCCCCTTGAAGGCCTCCTTGACAGCCTTTTCCAACACCTCATTGTCTCTTGGAATTGCCGTGAGGGATACACCGTGTACGATTACGTCGATGTCTGTAGGTACCCACCTAATAGGGAGAAATTCTGGACCTCCATCATCAATCGTCTTGTTCAGTCCCACCGTCAGCTTGTCTAAATACCAGGTATATTGTCCTGAGTCTGTTTGTATAAAAATGGAAGGACACTTAGATCTTTATATATCATATTTGCGTGTTCACATACTACAAGTATATCTTATCCGAACTATGTACCTCCTATAATTATCCTTCCATTCTACAACGGAACGTATGTTTGACTAGATATACTCTTTGTCCCCCCTCAACTTATAATTCCTGAGGGCTCTACTTTCTTTCAACCTATCATACTTCACTTTGTAAGGGATGCTACTCCTTTTTTCTGTTGTTTAAACCTTGGTAGTCAATTTCTGAATCTGACAATAATTTCTTAAACTAGTCAGGTGTTAGCTTATGTGTTTAACATGCTTGCATGATTCTACTTACTAGTAGTTAGCAGCTGGCCTTTAGGATAGCTTGTATTTATGATTGGCGAATAACTTGTTACCTCTACTGTTCTACCTTATCAACTTGTTCTAATAGGCCAATAGACCTTCATAGGGATCATAGTAGGATATTGGGATTCTCTCTTCTCTATGCTAGAGCAGCCTTTATGCATTTGGTTCTTCGTATGTGATTTTGTCCTTTGACTTAAGAACCATCTCTCCTATAATTGAACTTATTGGACTATATAACTCTGCAAGTTTCCAACCAAGTCAACTTGTTTCAGCTTTATCTTGTTACCAGAAATGTCCTCCTTATATATTCAACCAACAGTATCTGATGAGACGGATCATAACAACATATATGGTGTGACACGGCAGGCTTCCATTGTCACTTTTTGGTAAAAGGATGCAACTATAATGGAGTCAGTCACGACTGCCACAGCCAATATTAGTGCAGGAGGGGGATAATTCACTATGGAGGTTCTTCCCATTTGGCCTACATTTCAGTTAGACTCATTCTATGGGATCGAAAGTCCCTGGTGCCCAATACCGATTGACAAGTGTTTGCCCCCCATTACATTATCTTTCCTGACAGTTATGACTCATTTTATACTTTTTCGATCAGTTGCCATTGTTGAGCAGAGTGACAGTATTGTCATCATTAGAGGAGAACTTGCTTTGTTCTTTCCTTGTTTCCTTATTGAAATTAACATTTTATTTTTGATATAACTAGTGCTTCATAGAGGTTCCTGTATGTCAACAGTGAATATATCAGATATCAAAATAAAAATAAAAACCTACTTCTTGGCAGCATAACATTTTTCGTTAGTTTATCACTAGTAGAACCTTATACCTCATAGACCACTTATCATCCACCATAACAAACACTGTGCCGTAGTACCGTATGATACCTTCCGGGGAAATCTCGTCCCCATTCCCCCACTAGCCACTCCAGCAGCCACTCAACTCTCCTCGGAACATCCCGATCATGAAAGAAAACTTAGCTTAAATCTTGGCACCAGGCACACCACCACCAAAACCTCAAACACACACCATAGTCTGCCTGGTATTCAGCTTATCATCGATCACCACTACCACCACCACCACCACCTCCTCCTCCAATAAAGTCACTTTTTACAACCAATAAATGGCAGCAAACAACGAGCAATTCTACCTCCGCTACTACAGTGGCCATAGTGGTCGCTTCGGTCATGAATTCCTAGGTAAGTACGACGACAACCTCAACAACAAACTGCCACAACCCTCCTTCTCACACTCTCACCCTTCCAATTAATTTAATTAGCTTATGATATGAGAGCTAACATGCAGCCCGCTTACCCCCCCCTCCCCCTCTCCAGAATTCGACTTCCGCGTCCTCGGCGACGGTAGGAGCGCTACGGCCCGCTACGCCAATAACTCCAACTATCGTAACGACTCCTTGATCCGGAAAGAGAGCAAGTTCTCCCCGATCCTTCCCCCCTCAGAAGCAGCGTCTGCTGGTGCTGCGACAGCGCTTTTCTGGACAGGCACTGACGACGGTGTGGGGCGCTTGGTAGTGTGCGTGAGCTCTTTGATGATTAAGGAGATTAAGAGGATTATCAAGGAGAGTGAGATCATGAAGTATATACATCCAACGCAAACCCTCCCCCCCTCTCTCGTTTTGCTGACGGCAATGCTTCTCTTTCCTTCTCTCCTTGGTATTGCTTAGGGAAGACGACAGTAAATGGCCGCAAAAGAATAAGGACGGACGCCAGGAGTTGGAGATTCGCTTGGGCAACGAACATATTTCTTTCGAAACCGCAAAGATAGGATCGCTTGTAGACGTCCAGGAAAGTGCTGATCCGGAGGGGTTACGCGTTTTCTACTACCTTGTTCAGGATTTGAAGGCTCTGGTGTTTTCGTTGATCAGTTTGCACTTTAAGGTAATTGGTTGTCTTTGTGGATCTGATTACCGCAGCGATGGTGCTGACCACGGTGGTGATCCTTATAGATCAAGCCTATCTGAGCTCGGGGCCGCGGGGAGAAAATAGGGCAGTAGGATGGTTGTAATAGTAGCGGGTTTTCTACCTTTTTTCACGAAAAATAATGCGGTGTGTCTGCCTCGATGGCCATATACTTTACTATACTTTCCCCTTCTCTGTAGTGGAAATATCGCGTGGCCGTAAAAAAAGCCCCCCATATATATATCCTGGAAGCTATACACAGCGTGAAAGGTGATCTCCGAATGCACTCGGCGAGACGGAACTCGGCTCAAAGAGCCTTTAGAACATCCTCCCTCTTGGAGTTAGACATCACGAACCTGCTCATGAAGTCGTCTCGAGAAATGTACGCCCCACACAACCTCCTATTCCCGTCAAATGCAGCCCTACCATGCAAGACCCTCCAATTATCAAAAATAAGCGGTCTCCCGGGCACAAGCTGCTCCCGGTACTCATTCTCCCGACGCTTGAGCACGTCATTCCAAGCTCTAGTAGCTTCGTAAAACCTCCCCACATCTGCCGGGTCGTCCCATCTATCCATGGTAGCTCTATCGCCATTATTCCACCGAACCGAAATCAACTCCCCGTTGACGGGATGATGGTTGAATACCGGGGACGGCGCATAGGGCTGTATGCTTGAGTCGTGATTCCCCGAGCTATGTGAGGGGATACGAACGTTTGAGAGAACACGATACGCTGTAGGGTCCTCCTCACGGAGTATTTTGGCGGCTCGGAAACCATCTACTAGTATTGATTGCCCACCGGAGCCGTCGGTATGGGAGAGGAGGTGGAAGAGTTGGAGGCCGGCGGGGTCCGAGAAGTAGGTGGTGTCTGTGTGAGCCCCAAGCGCTAGGGTGGTGTAGGCTGTGTCTTTCTTGGATAGGTCAGAGGTGAAGTCCCAGAACCCACCTTAACACATATATACCAGTTAATACGATCTTTCGGCCTGCAAGCTCTAAAGGCAAAGCAGAGGATTTTGTACCATAGTGAGTATGTCTTATGTGAGCTATTCGCAGGACAAGCTCCTTTGTAGCTTCAGGAGTTACAGGAACACCATTCACATAGCAGAATCCATATTTACGCTATTTGTCCCTGGGTCAATACCGGACAAAGTCTGTAGGGAGAATGCTGGGATACCTACAATTTTTCTTGTCCATTCTCCAACCCCGGCATCAGACCCCATAACGGCCTCATACTCAACCTCGGGTAGCCCTTCGGCGATCTCTGAACCCCAAAATTTGAACCTAGGCTAGTATTTAGCGTCCTCCAAAACGGGTGTATTTGCCAATTATGGGGTTCCTACTGGGGAGAAATATATCGCTCCAATCTCGGATTGTAAGAGTGTAAATGCAGCCATTCCCAGGTGTAAAAGCTCTCATGACCGTCGTTCTTCCCTTTGGCAAACGAAACCCGTTACTCAAAGCCCCAACGTCCACTCCTCCAGACGTAGCAGGAAAACTCACATCTAATCTTCATTCCCTTCTCCTCCGCCTCCACCGCATCCGGCTGAATATTCCCCGGAACCTAGTCATTACCCAAACCAGGTCAGCGATTCCCAACCACCAACCCAACCCTCCTCCCGGAAAACAAACTCACAGCAAAAGTATCCAACACCCTCTGCCTAGTCTCTGAATGAAAGCATTCACTACACTGACAATGATCCCTCATCCAAAAATGTTGGCTTATAACCCCCAAAATTAGCTTGCCCCTCAACCACACGTTTTGTGCAGCTCCTGACGAAGAAAGCAAGAAAGAAGGAAAAATGTAGCCTTACAAATGCGAAGTCTTCCCTTCCTCCCAGGGCACCAATGTCTTCTTCTCGTCGAACGTAATTTTGTGATGTTCGCTCAATTTCGGCCTTGCATCCGCCTTCGTAACGTTATATGTTTTGAGCGGGAGGTCTGAGGTTGTTTGTACTTGTTTGCTAATGATACTGCTAGCTCCGCCGCTAGTAGCAGATGAAGAGGGTGGAGAGGAGGAGGAGGAGGAGGTTGTTTGTTCTGTGGACGGAGATGCCGCGGCAGCGAGGACTGTTGCTGTCTGAGTACATTAGCGTGAGTCTATTAGGGAACGGTGGTAGTTAAAGCAATAATAACGGTAGTAAGTTTATACATTACTACTATACCGTTTGGTAAGCACCTCTGCAGGAAGCCATGGGGCTCTGCGGCAGCGGTGGTGGCTACAGGGGTACCTGCTTGTACTTCTTCTAGTTAACTGCTATCAGGACCGCGGGGAACAAGGGAAAAGAGGGGGTGTAATACGGGAGTGATTTAAGAATGCGTGTAACCGATCTAGGTGTGGCCATTGCATCCGCCGGGTGAACGAGTGTGTCCGCGAAGGATATTTTATAGGTAGCAAGAGAGTTAGGCGGGGAGCCGGTGGTTCCACCTAAAAAGCAGGTGTCAGGATGGGAACGGCCAAGTTCTATTCTGTTGCGGTACCGTAATAGGAATAGAAGTGCAGCAGAGTCTTGCCAATTTGATGACCTTGGGCGGGTTTCGGAATTACTGAATATAGTAGTAAAGTGATTGATGAGATGCCGTTGGTTTTCACCGATGAGATGGAGTGATGCTTGACGCTCAGATCAGTGGAGCCCTCTTATCTTATCTTGGCTGGTGTCAAGATTCTTGAGTCAAGGATCAAGTGATGCCCTCACTAAATACCGGCACCATAAAAACTCGCTTTTAATAAACTAACCCGGACTAGGATCTTAAGAGCCTTGGCGGTGAGAAAACTAAAAGGTGCCGCTTGGAACAGAAATTTATATCAAAGTTTGTTGCTAATGTTAGAGACCCAAATAGTGAACCGTAAAATCTCTTGAAATCCACCATCTCCGGCATGAGTTGCACAGGGGTTGGAAGGAGAAGCGAGGTCTTCCGATACCATTGTGGGTGAGCGATCAGCAATGACGAATCCTAAAGGTCGCAGAATTTCAACAACTGACTCCGACATCAAATACGGACTACTCGTACGGCAAAAACTTGAAAAAGTCGGTATTCAAAGGCAGGGGTATGCATGCATATGCAGTCAAGTAGACATGGGTTGGAGAGGAGAGTCATATAATTTTCGGTGTTTCACAGAATCGGAGAAGAATTGATTTTGTTTCCACACATCTGAGACTTCTTCGCGATATTCAAAACCTACGGCAGTATTAACATCATTGCAAACCGTACTATAGACAGTGCTAGCAGTAATGACAGCACCAGAAGTATCCAGAACTTCTTCCAAGTCAAGGTGTCAATCACAGATCTCCATCTCTTCAGCTGTAAGGCCTTTCATTCTAAGTCCGGAATCCTAGGAACTATCAATTGGCAATGATAGTCATACATTTTGAAAAGCATTCTGAATGATCCTTTTGCCCATATCGCTACTTGTAAATAGTGCCTAAGCCTTCCTCACACAGCAGGTCGTAGATACTCTTCTATTACTGACTAACCACCTTTCAAGCCCTATACATTCCTGTGTGATTATTTCCAATTATGTAAGTTCTTAGAATATATCTTTCAATGGACAATTAGCTAAAAAGAGAAGTGGTTACATAAGGTCTGTGCAACCTACTAGTGCTAGGTTAGGGGTCATATTATAAAATTTAAGTTTTGCTAATATTACTGATATTTTGTGAAATTGTACATATATATCATAAATAATGACAGTGTGCTTTGAAAGGTAGGGATAAGGAAGTTATCTATATAGGCTAGAAAGGGGAGCTCATTGTTGTAGGTGGTAGAATTGAAAAGGACTATAGGACAAGAATTATAGAGTAGTCTTTGCTTCTCAAGCTGGCTTTTAGTACAATGAAAACTAATAACTGGATGTTTGCAATCAATTCCATTGGCAGAGATGTCTAGAATATTGTTTAAATTAAGGACAAGAACTACTACCAATCTACCTTCATACTACAATACTCCTCACACAAGCATACACATAGTATACTATTAATACTGTGTTGTATTTTCGTACTCATGCTATAAGATTGTACCAATACACATAATTTAAACAGGTTATGAGCCTGGTACATCCATACCTATACGACATACACTTACACACTATCCTCTTTCACCACGAAACAAATTCCTTCCGAAACGAAACAAACAACTTGGACCGCAAAAAATTTCGTGTAACATTGAAACATTTCCTCGAAACGAAACACGAAACGAAACATCGGTCGAAACGAAACATTCTTGGCGAAACATTCTTGGCAAATCGATACGAAAAGTCTTGGCGCTCCTCGCTAAAGTCCCAGTTTTCCTTCCTCACTAAATCCGAGTTCTTACGAAAAGTGCAATTTTCTAGCTGCAACCACTCCCAAGTGCAAAGCAAAGTACCAGTACTTAGCAACCAAAGTCACTTTGCCTTTAGTGAGCAAAAAAGGTCATGGCAGAAACCACCGTTCCTCCTCCAGAAACTCCTGCACCAAACCCCAGATCTTATGCCAACAACTCCAAACGTAGGTGGGCACCCAGTTACAAATTGAGCTCCATCCTAAAGCTCAATGGCCCTGATAACTACCGGACCTGGCGAGATATCTCGGAATATGTCCTCACTTTATATAATTGCTGGGACATAGTAACAGAAAAGGAAACCCTGCCGGAAGAAGAAGAGGACGAAGATGGAAATACTAACTCTGAGAGACTAGATGAATTTCGCGATCGATACCAATTGGCCTCGGCCTACTTCCTTGAAACGATTGACCCTCAATGGCTTATTTTGTTGGCAACCCACAAAACACCCCCCGCAATCTGGAAAGCGTTCCAAGATAAATTTGCTAGAGAAAACACCACCTCCTTCTTCGAACAACTCAACACTGTCCTCGATACCAAGTACGATACCTCTGCACCTATTGCAGACCATATCAACAAGTACGACACCCTCTGGAATCGAATGCAACATCGTTGCTTCTCCTCCTCTGCCAATGACCGATACGCTCTACCATTTGTCTTCAAATCGGTATTAGAGTCACCAGAAGCCAAAGCAGCAGTTCTTTTCCGCTCCCTTTCCGAGTCGATGAGTAACATTGTCGACAACCTCCAAACTAAAGAGGACCTTACCTACGACCATGTCTACAACAAGTTGTTGGACATGAGACCCTCGGTTAGCCCTGAGGACGACAAAGTGTATAAAAGCGCTGATGTCAAAGGAAAAGGAAGCGAACCTCCCCGGAGACCTGTGGCCACATCCAAGGAATGTACCTACTGCAAAAAGCATTACCTGACTGCTCGTGCTGAGGGACATACCTGGAATGAGTGTAATATACTCAAGGGCGACAACCAAAAGAAGAAGGAAAAGAAAGCTGTTAGTTCAGCAAAGATCGGCAAAGAAGAAATATCCTAACCGGTCAGTACATCCACATCCCTCCTCTCTACGCAAAAGACTCCTCACCCACACAACTGGGTAATCGATACAGGCGCAAGCTCACACATGACAAGCAACCTAGACCTTCTTATAAACTTCGAACCAAGTACAGGGACTGTTAAGTTAGGCGATGATTCGGTAATAGAATCATGTGGCTGAGGAACTGTCAAGCTCATGGCCAAAACTTCAAACGTCATGTAGCCCCTGTATTCCTAAAACATGTTCTCTGGGTACCGAAGTTAGGTCAAAGTAACTTGTTGTCATGGCGCGCTATTGTTTCTTTGGGGAATAGTTTTTCTTTGCGTAGTAAAGGGGCGGATATGTTTGTATACAGGGAGAATAAAAGAGAAGTAATATGGGGAAAGCTTGACGGTCAAGATTATTAAGTGCAAGAAGAGAAAGTAGTGGCGAACAAGATGACTTACCAACAGTGGCATGAAGCCTTCGGACATCCTTCACCATCCTACCTCAAAAGTACCAACTACTCTGACAATCCAAATATACCCGAAGTTCCGAAAGACTGGCAGTGTGAAACCTGCATTACGTCCAAATCAACAAAGCGCAAACCCAAATCTACAGACAAAAGATGTGAAAATCCCTATGATTTAATCCACTCTGATCTTAGAGGAAAATTCTCAACCCCTTCCTTCGGAAACTCCTGGTACTATGTCACCTTTATTGATGATTGTACACGGTACACTTGGATTTATCCTCTTAAAGCCAAATCCGATACGGTTAAAGTGTTCAACCAATTCATCAAAGAAAGACACACCCAGGACAACGCTACTATTAAACGATTCAGAACCGATAACGGAGGAGAATATGTTAACAAAGATATGACAACCATGTTTGAAAAACTGGGTATCATACATGACAAAATACCTTCTTACTCTCATGAATCTAATGGCGTTGCTGAACGATAGAATAGGACCATTATCACATCTACACGCTCCATGTCGTCAGGTCTTACACCGTGTTTATGGGCCGAAGCAGTTACAACAGCTGTATACCTCCGGAACATCCTCCCTAACCGATTTTTAGGAAAACTAACGCTCTATGAATCTCTCTACAACAAGAAGCTGTTAGTAAAACACCTACGCCCCTACGGGACCAAATTCTTTGTCCATATACCTGAGGAGACCAGAAAACCAGGAACAAAGTTACATCCCCGGGCCATAGAAGGATACCTTGTTAGATATACTTCCTCCAGCAAGATATACCGTATATACATACCATCATTGCACAAGATCTCAGAAACCCGTCAGCTCCAATGGACAACCAAGGTTATACTACCGCTTGATCCCAAGGAACCTGCACCCTCATCAGAGACCTTTGCAACAGTCTACCCACCTTCCTACCAAAGAATACCGGTACCTGATAAAACTCTGCCACAGGAAGCAGTTGACAAACCAACCATTGAAGTACATCCACCTCCACCGCCTGAACATTCTGAAGATTATTACCGTCCCCAAACTCCTGAAGAAACACCGGAATTTCTTGTACAGGAAGTACAACTGGAAAATCCTCCCGAGATATGGACCAGATCTGGCAGAACCGTTCGCCCACCACAATACTTTAGCAGAAATGTCATTGTACCATCTGACGAGGATCCCAAGACCTATACCCAAGCAGTGAACAGCTCGCTTAAGGTACAATGGACCCACGCAATGGACGAGGAAATAAAGGCACTTGAGAAAAGTGGTACTTTCGATAAAGTAGATAAACCTAAAGGACGCAAGATTATTGACAGTAAATGGGTCTTTAAGACCAAGCGAAATGCTGATGGTACATTAGAAAGGTACCGTGCAAGGGCTGTTGCCAAAGGATTCTCACAAGTACCGGGTTTTGACTTTGAAGATACTTTTGCTCCGGTTATCCGATATGAATCACTCCGCTTCCTCCTTGCAATATGTGCTAAAAACAAATGGCGACCACTGCAATTCGATGTCAAATCTGCATTCCTTTATGGTGAGTTGAAAGAAGAAGTCTACATGCGACCGTTACCTGGGTTCGGTAATGGAGACAAAGTATGCCGACTTAACCAATGTCTCTATGGACTTAAGCAATCTGCGAACGAATGGTATGCTCTCCTCGCTAGATACTTAATATCCAAAGGTTTTGCGACATCTGCCCTTGACCCATGCATGTTTCTTCATGGTAAATATGACATATACCTATCGGTTTACGTTGACTACATTGCTATATACTCGGCCAATACTCCCCAAGCTACTTCTCTCATAGAAGACCTGAAAACGGCATTTGAGATAACAGACTTAGGGGAAGCTACCTTCCTACTTGGCCTACACATTACCTATACAACAGACGGGATACATCTTACCCAGCAACGATACATCAAGTCAGTTCTCGAGCGATATAGTATGGAAAACTCACAGCCTGTCTCTACCCCCTTACCCAAAGGCATTCAACTACGGAAAGGGACATTGGATGAACAGATACCGGACATGTCAATATACCATTTGATAATAGGATCACTTATGTACCTGACTACTGGTACCAGACTCGATCTAGCATATACAATATCCTTTTTCTCACAATTTTCTTCCTGCCCAACCAAAATCTACCTAAAGGCCGCTAAACACTTTCTTCGGTACATTCACGGCAAAAAAGACATTGGACTCTTCTACCCTTGTACAACTATAAACACTATCAACACCTATGTCGATGCAGACTTTGCGGGTTGTCTCAATACCCGCCACTCCTTCTCAGGGTATGTTATTCTCTTTAACAATACCTGTATATCCTGGCGGTCCAAGAAGCAAGCTTCAGTTGCGACATCTACTAGGGAAGCGGAATATGTAGCTATCTCCCTAGCGGCAAGGCAAATCCAATGGTACATCAAAGGTCTCAGTGACATTCGGCTAACAACTCTGATCGCTTTACATGCCGACAATACTGGTGCAAATTTTCTGGCAACCAACCATCAACTGAATGAACGAACAAAACATATCGATATCCATTTTCACAAAATATGAGAAGAAATCGATAACGGTTCTTTCACACTCCTGAAGGTTACGTCCTCAGTAAACCCTGCCGACATTTGTACCAAGCTACTTGCGAAACTGGCACATGAACGCATGATGAGATTGTTGGGCTGTAGATAATGAGGGGAAGTGTTGAAATTCTTCAATTCATTTCATATGTATATATCCTATGGTAATATTATTTATGTCTCTGCTTGGTTACTTCTAGTTTACTCAGGGAAACTACGGACATTACTTAAGCTAGGGTATATCATATTCTCGGTTATATTTCATGATAATGTTTGAGAATTAATGCGTATATTTCTTATGTTATGTGCGGGATTTCTCGGTTATCTTACCATGTATAGTGACCTTTTACCGGTCATGTATCATGTTTTATCTTTCCGTTTATTTCGCACACACCACTTTAGATTACGCATATTTTATTGGGATTCACTTGGTAGTTTTTCAGGGTCAAACATGTTCGCACTTATGTTTCTTACAGTGTTTTCCCTATTTTTGTTACTGAGTACATGGAGGATACGCACCTGTATAAATATAAGTGCGAACATGTTTGACCCTAAAAAACTATCAAGGAAATCCCAATAAAATATGCGTAATCTGAAGTGGTGTGTGCGAAATAAACGGAAAGATAACACATGATACATGACCGGTAAAAGGTCACTATACATGGAAAGATAACTGAGAAATCCTGCACATAACATTAGAAATAGACGCATTAATTCTCAAACATTATCATGAAATATAACCGAGAATATGATATACCCTAGCTGTAGTAATGTCCGTAGTTTCCCTGAGTAAACTAGAAATAACCAAGCAGAGACATAAACAATATTACCATAGGAAATATACATATAAAACGAATTGAAGAATTTCAACAAATATGACTTGCCTGACATTTGTCCTAGCTCCATTGCATCTCCTGAACCTGGATAGTCTTAGAACCAATAGGATTATAGGTTTTGTCTAAGGGAGATTCATTTAGTAGTTAAGTATTGTCAATAATAGCTATATTATTAAGTTAAAAATAGCTATAGGGATTGAGTTTGATAGAATTAATTCTAGGGATGGGTTGGGAATAGGCAGGGAATAGTAGCTATTGAAGTTAATCTAAGTAAGAAAAAGAAGCTGATATTCTTCAAATACCTCTTGTGCTTTTGCAGTTGTAAAGCACAAACTAATAATATAGTTTTTGAGAAAATTGCAAAACTACCCATTTAAAAAATGAATGACTTTAGAGGTACTACTAAATAGAGAATTAGCAAGTTTCATAGAGATGTCATTTGGAACCACCCTTGTCTAACTATTCTTTTATCCATTTCCTCAAATATAAACTTTGTATATACAGCCACTTACAGCGCTAGCTAGTGATAAACTCCTACAAATCTTAAACTCCTTCCACCCAGTCTAGTAGCTACAATCCTATTTTCAGTTGTTCTTTGGTAACTAATTATTCATTAAACAATATGGGATACAAAGGTAGCCTTATATTAAGTTGGTATCAATGAACTAGGACTATTATTGTAACCTACTCCCAAGTATCTCGAGAATCCCAAAGGGACTCAGAATATAGTATCAGCATAGGGGTAGAAGTGTCAATGGATAGGTCTTCAATAGACAAGGTTTAAGGTATAGAACTAATAGAGTGGCCATTCAACCTGTAGTATTAAAGATGATAGTCATGTAAAGCTTGAGAGTCTGAATCCTTAAGAGATTGCAGGCTCTTTAAATACAAAAGGTTGTACATAGGAAAACTTAACAAAAGTGCAAATATTCTGTACAACAAACATGGTAACAGAGGTAGCGTAAAAAGGTAACTATATTCTGATAACAGAGGGTTGAAAGCGACAGTATAGAGCTAACAAAAGAAGTAATAGAATCCAATTAAGGAGGAACAAGCGATCACTAATACTATATAAATCCAGGATGTATAGCAGGAAGATAGTGATACTCAAATGGGTAGAAGCAAGGAGAGAGTAGTAATAAGACAGACAAGGAAAGAATAACCAGTTAGGAAGTCATAACCAAATAGGAAGAGACAACTAAATAGTAGCGCTAATCAGGTATAAACACAAATAAGTAATAACCAAATCTAGTCTGTAGTAATATTAGAAACATAGTAGGATTCCATTACATTCCCTTTGAAAGAAATAAAACAAATTAAATAATCAGGAATATCCAAAAGAACTTAACGACCAACCTGCCTTTAGAGCATTCTAATCAATTTCAAAACATATAACATAATCAGTAAATATATATCCATCACCAGTATCATTAACTTACCCCTTTATTAGCTTTATAGAATCGAAGACAATACCATAAAGCACTTAGCTCTCCATCTCTGATTCATCCAAAGTGGTAGTTGTTGTACTGGTATCGGATTCTGAGTAGTCTGAATCTTGAAGAGGTTTCCAAAATCTGTCAGGATCAAGCTCAAGTAATTGGGGGGCATATTCTGGTGTCTGAAGTGTCTAGGCAGAGAAAGTCTTGCTATTAGACTAAGGGAGTCTGAAAGGGATAGATTCATTATATGTATCGAACCAGGAGGATCTGATAAGGGTGGTAGTGCTTTCTAGGTTGTAGAGAGGTTCCCATGTTGCTTCGATTATATCATATAGTTTCTAAAAGTTGTAGAACTGGTTCTTTCTGCGATACATTCAATTTTTGAGTATCTTTTCAATTTCCCATTGCTCTTCTCCACTGGCATTATTGGTGACAGGTTTTTTGAATATGGGTTCAGGTGTTCCTGGTAAGGTGGAGGAGTTTAGTCTTAGGTAAATGTGAAGCAGGCTACTATAGATCCAAGGGTGGATTCCTGCTATCACTGCGAAACCTATGAGTTGGTTATTCTTGTGTCCGTCAGTTCCTTCACTCTCTGAGCAAGGTCCTAACTAAGGTCTAACTAGCTTGTAGTTTTGTACAACCTTATGGATATAGAGTACTGACTTGAGGATAACTTCAGTTTAATTAGGAATAATAGGTGGTCTATCCTTTCTTCTGTTTTCACTGGTGGTAGTTTGGCACATTCTGGCCTTCTTGAATGCATCTCTAGTGAGTTGCTAGTTGATCATGATTTAGGAAGCAATCTTCACTGCTGCTGGTACTGAAGTGGAGAGTACTCTAAGGCTGGGGAGGAGGTTTGAGTCTACTAAAGGTCATTTCCAAGGGGAAGAGTTAGGTGGTATAGCTAGGTTTTGCATTAATGGAATTTTAGACATGAGGTAAGTGGCGAACCTACTTGGTTCCTGTAGGGTTAACATAATTCCCAAGGCATTAGTAAACAGTTCTAATGCTGCACTAAGTCAGTCCATTGGTCTGGTGATGGTAAGCTGTAGCTATATTGAGATCAATATTGAGATTTTCCATAAGTTGTACTCAAAGGTGTTAGGTAAATTTAGGGTCACTATCATACCCTAGTGTAGTAGGGAAACAATAAAAGGAGAAGACTCGCTCAATATGGGTGTATGCTGTTGCGAAAGTCTGATGTTCTGGGAGACTGGTATAAGGTAGGTAGAATTATTGACTCAATCCAAGACAACGATGATGAGTTCAAGCTTGAAATTACTAGGGAAGGGTCCTGCAAAGTCAATTGCAAGAGATGAGACTAGTTGTTTGAGGACAGAGATAGGGGTGACTGATCCTTCAGGAACTGTAGAAGGTTGTTTGTTGAGCTGGTATAGGTGGCAATAGCAAACATAGTATTTAAATTCGTTCCTCATGGAGAGCCAGTAGAGGTGTCTTGAAGCATATTCAAAACATTTCTGCCAACATAGATGTGCCATTTGTTCCCAGGTAATACATATAATTTCACTTCTGATATTAGCACCTTTATAGCTTGCTTCATAGGACATATACGGACAGTCTCTACTGTTATCCTTCCCCTTTCTGATGAGAACTCAATCATATAAGAGCCAGTTAGGGTGGTTGAAAGCCTTGGTCACTAGCTTTATAAGAGAGTCTTTTTAGGTAGCATTTCGAATGCTGGAGTACTACATTTCATTCATATAGGTAGTAGGCTGAAAGGCGCGAAGGTCTAGCTGTGAAGAGGGCTGATCAAAGAAGCAGTATTCATAATCGACAAGTGCTTGTAGGATACATAGATCCCATCATTGATCAATTTCTAGTATTTCTCTCTCGTTTCTCTTATCAATAACAGTATGAAAAACTGAGTAGATATCATTATCGTAGAGGAGAGAAGGGATACCCCATCAGTGCTCTACACTGCGCTTAGGGTGATGAGGGGAAACAAAGTTAGAAGAAGAGTAGAGAGGCAAGGGACCGAGAATATCACGAGATCCTGTGAGATAGTATCCTGTATTATTTCCATATATGTATGTTTGGCATTCGTCCCAGACACAGGCAGTCCAGTGCATGGCTCTGTGCCTCTTAGATTCAAGAAATCAGTCCAGTTGATTGACTGGGGGTTGAGGAGGCACAGATGTCGGCTGAGGGTCAGGTTGAGTAGGTGTGCTACTGTGGGTAATATTTCTGGAGGTGGTGACTGCAATGGATTCCAATTGGGAGATAGAATTATGGATTCATTTAAAGCAGTTAGTGATAACATCTGGATCTATTGGTTAGTCCATATCTCCTGAAGCACTGTTAATTCTCGCTACAAGGGCTGACAGTTCAGCTTTATCTCTTGCAATACTAACTGTGACTTGGGATACCTCTTGAGGGTTGCTGAGATGAAAGGAGTTCCCAATGCTTTCCCAACCTTGAATGGCATTGGTTGCAAGCTAGTAGGTATCGGTTGCTTTGTCCATAGCATATTGAACAGAATCTGGATCGTGACTCTCTTCTTGGTAGCTAGCGGGGTTTGAGCTGGTCCATGATATAAGTTCTACATAGAATAGTGTTCTGCAATAAGAATGGGACAAGATAATTGAAGAGTGGGAGTAGAAGAGGGGTCTTAGGCATCAGTAATATTGAGGTAGTGTCTTGATAAACTGTTCATAGCAGAGGATGTAGTCTTTATAAGCTTCATCTCTGTAGGATATTCGAGTATTTGGTCATCTTCAGCTGGAATGTCTTCATAGATCGTTGATAGTGCATCTGCAAGGACATTGTCTTTGCAAGGTCTGTGTATGTTATTGAAACCATAAGATTGCAGGAACATGAACCATCTAGTTTAGTGGTAAGTTAGGTCAGTCTGCTTCAGAAAAAAGGATAGTGCCTAGTTGTTTAACACAACAGTGAACTTGGTGACATATAGAATCATATGGATTGCCTGAATAGCATCCACAATTGTCAATAGTTCCAATTCAAGGACAGGGTAGTGGAGCTGACATGTTGCAAAATTTCTGCTGTTGAATACAGCAGGGTTTGGTCTCTCAGTTGAGGGTCCTTGGCCAACTCAAGCTTCTGATCCAACCTTAGAGGTATCAGTAATGAGGTATATTGTATAAGATAAAGATTTATATGGAATAGAGCGGAACGGAATTGAATCCTTGGCCAGCCACTTAACCTGTTTGAACGCTTTCTCATACAAGGGTCACCATTCAAATACTTATTGGGAAATTAGGTCACAGACTGGGGTCAGTAGTAGAGGCAAGATGTGGGAGGAATTGTGCATGATATATCACAACTTTTACAAAGGTCTTAACTTCCTTTTTCAATCTTGTTAAAGGCCAGTTTTGGATGGCTTAATTTATTTCAGTGTTTGCATAAATTCCTCCCTCGAATATAGCATGTTCTAGGAGTTTGAGCTTAGTGGTAAAGAATTTGTACTTAGCAGGTGATGCTTTGATATGGTATTGCTGTAGTCTTCGTAGGACTGATCTGATGTGCGAAAATTTATTCCTCAATATTTTCTGAATATATGGTAATGTCATCAATGTATGCACAAATAAATTTTCCAATAAATCTATTTAAAACAAACTCTATAACTCTCATAGGTGTAGCAGGGACGTTGACATCTCCTTACAGCATAACGCTGCATGCAACGGATCCAAAGACTGTCTTAATGCCATTGTATTTCTGATCACTGGGGGGAACTCAGTTTTGGAAGTACCAATTTGTCAGGTCTAGGTTTGATATGAACTTTGCTCTGGCAAAAGTTATGAAATGGGGTCACCTTGAAGGAAGATGGATTCCAAGGTTGCGACCGCATCAAAGACTCAAAGTAAAGTTTACAGAAGGTAAAGGTTTAGACAACTGAATCAAAATGATAAACCTTGATATCATTAAGCGGGAGCTTCACTCAATTCAAGTTCTTCTTGTGAGGATCGTTTTTTATCAGAGTAGAGTGCTGATAGTGTTTATTTAAGTAGAATTATAAAGGCCATCAACGCCTATTCCTACTCCAACCATATATGAGAACCCTTCTCCACTCAGGGTTTATCAACACCGGACTTCCTCAGAGTCAGCTTCCAAAGTCTGTGGATCACTCGGATAAGGATAGTCCACCAATTCAATTGAGCTTTCTGCAATGCATCTCAAATATGTCTGTAGGAGAGAAAAACCTTTCAGATTGAAGTCTTGTCAGTTGCCTACTGTCAAGTCCACATGGGACTTATTATCTCAGTTAAGACTCAGTAGCCCAATTACAATTTCGTCTATGCAAGCGATATGGTCATTTCAGTCAACTTAGCCAATCAGCAACTTTCCAAATGACTCCATAGCTCCCCCGCCGGGTAGCACTACTGTGTTGGCTAGAATGGACGCTACCTATAGTCAATGGTTCGTTAACCACCTCAGCTATGACAAGACTTAATGTTCTCAGAGTCCTGTTGTAATGTCTCTCAGTAGTGGTATACGTCCTGTGCTATAAGTTGCCTTTATGCAGAAGAGTTTATCCGGATAAACTTTCATTCAATGCCGATGCTCAGAGGGTTATTTCCAGGATCTCTCACACCTCACACAGGGATATGAGGTACCTAGAGTACCCCCAGTATACCGCCTGATGCCAATACTAGCAACTTGCCTAGGTCGACCGTTGCCCACAAATATATTTATCCTGCGGACAGCATCTGGTCGAATGCACAGTGGTGACGTATACAGTATAAAGTTATAGTAGGGTAACTTGAGGTCCACAATTTCATAACTGAATTTGAAGGTAGGGTAACTTGACCCTATCATAATGCAAATCTATGCGGGACTCCACGTAACGCCCCTTTGCATTATCAGAGGGCCCTGTGGATCCACTGTATTATTTACACAGGTTCGCATTACTATGATACACTTGATTATGTGCTTATAGGACAGCCGACGGCATCTACACTGCTTACCATATTTTCATATAGCATTTTTAGTTACTCTGTCTAGCTGGTTACCCTGTCTAACTCAGAGGGTGGGTTACCCTGTCTAACATGAGTTACTCTGCCTAACTATGCTTCCGGTTTACTCTGCTTAACAGAGTTACCCTACTTGACTAGAGCTCAGGGTTACCAGGCCTTGCTGGGTTATCCTTCCCGAGTATGGATCTGGGTTACCCTATATAGCATAGTTACCCTACTCAATTAAGTACCTAGGTCCCTTTCTTAACCAAAGTACCTCGGGTAGCCAAGTCACTGTTCAGGCCTATGGTACCATTTCTTGCCATTGCCCTCAGGTGCCTCTGGTGGGGCTGAGGTTCAGCATACTATACCAACTGATGTGAAGCAGTGTAACAAGTTATGAGTATAATAGCTTGGTTGGGGATCCCTCCATAGTCTTGAATAATAATATCGTTCCTAGGTACAAGGTCTGTAAGCAGTCTGATTTCACTATTGAGTTTCAACTTTGAGAATATGTTGACTGGGATGTATACCCGGCTTGGGTAAATGATTCTTTTTGCTTTCTAGTCTTGGAATAATCCTCTGTATCGTTGCATGATCTTATCAGGTAATCAGAAGAATCTCAGATTATGGTCCGAAATTGAATCTTTCAGTTGAATTGTGTTGTTGAATCTCTCAAGAGTGGTAATTCCGCTGTCTTTCTACCAGTGAATACTATAGCAAACTCGGAAATGAAGTCAGGAGCCCCTACTTCATTCATTCCTGAAAGTCGTGCATGTATTGCTTTCTTGCAGATCAAAGTACTTGTCTTGTCAGGGAAGGTTTAGTAGATTTTTCAGAATCTATTACTGCAGAGGTGAGCGGTAAGGTAAGGCATTCCAAGAAAGATATCATAGTTGTCCAGGGAAGAGACTAGAGAATTAGAGATATAACTGCTCGCCTTGTCAATCTGTATGACATGCTTTACCACATAGTTGATTGCTGAGTGTGATCCTTTAACTGCTATCTGCAGGTTGATAGGTGTTTCAAGATCTTCAGCAGGGATTTAGGGTATAGTGACAAATTTTCCTGAAATCAGGTGGTCTCCTGTGGTGCTTGTATCCAATACTTCCTTTAATTTATAGCTATTGACTGTGATGTATGCTTTGAGGGCATGAGATTGAGTTCTACTAGGTCCCATATGGTTAGTGTTAATTGTGACTAATACCTTCATATAAGGATTGGCTTCCTGGGGGTGGTTTGCTCTTCTGATATTCTGGGGTCTCCTGAATCCGCCAAGGCTTCCATTTCCTCACTATGGGGTACTCCTATGATTCTTCTTCTCAAACTAATTTTCGGAATAGTGTTCATGTTGTCTACAATAGTAACAGTCCTTTTCTCTGCTGTGTCGACCCTTCTCAGCCTGGGATTCTCTTGTATGCTGAGAGGTATTGTTGGAGAACCTTAGTTGATTTCGTTAGGTGTTCTTCTGTGGGTACTTGAGTACTTGTTAGGAAACGGCACATGCGGTTGCATTTCCTTGGCGATTTTGATTCCTATAAAGCCCTGTACAGTGGACATTTGCATCGTACTTTTCCACTATTTTCACTAACTGGTCAACAGAAATATTTGAGGTTCTGTGTTGTTTCACTTCTTGCATGAGTTTGATATCTATGGCATGTAGGAGTCTCTGCTTTGCTAAATAGTCCAAAATTGTTGCTGAGGGTAGACTGTGTCTCAAGGTTTCAAGTCAGATTACAGTGTCAGTAATCTTTGTGGTTTTTCCACTGTTAGTTTGCTTGACTTGTAGCCACTGTTTATAGAAGGTATCTGTCGATATGGAATGAAGAAAGTAGGCCTCGAATTCCTGTTTGAGTCCAGCTAGTATGTGGTCTCCTTGGGATGCTTCATATTGGGTCACTTTATCAAGGGGTTTCTCACAGCAATAGGCTCAATAATATTGCAGGACTTCAAGGGCATTGTCAGTTATGCCAAAGCTAGTAATGTATGGATAGACTGTGTTGAACTAGATGTTGATTCACAATAGATCTCGATCATTTCCTTCTCCTGTGAATGTAGATTGTGTATAGTTCTGGCCGTCTATAACGTTCACCACATCGAGAGCAACAGGGAGGCAGTCTTAACATGTAACAGTAGGTTAACTAATCGCTACTTTGTACTCATAACCTACTGTTGCATGCCAAGACTGCGTTCCCGTTGCTCCTGATATGGTGAATGTTATAGACGGCCAGAACCATAGGCTATTTATGACAAATAGTTCGCTCTGGTGGGACTGACATGGGGATAGGTATAGGGTTTGGATTGCTTGGTGGACTAGGTAGACTAGGTAGACTAGGTAGACTAGGTAGACTATGTAAATCGTCAGGAGTAGGGCTTGGTTTTCTTGGTTCTCTTGGTAGACTAAGTGGTCTAGGTGGCGAAGCTGGGGGTGCTGCTCCGGGAGCGTCCTCTGTACTGAAATCTGATTCTGATTCTGAGCTTGGTTCTTTCTTGAATTGGACTTATTTGTTGAGCTGTTCTTGGACTTACTCTTACTCTGGAACTTGGACTAGGCCTTTTTTTTAGTTTTGGTCTTGTTCTTCATTTTCACTATTGCTGCTAGCTACTGAAGATAGTTCTGAATCCTCTGATGATGATGCAGGTCAGGGTACAGGCGCTTGTCTTTGTAGTATTGAGGAGGATGCTATCAAACCTCTGGTGAAGTGCTTTCTGGTATTTCTGGAAGCGAATTGTTTGCTAGCTAGGATGATCTAGTTAGGCTAGGAGTCCGCTCAAGGCCTTCTTGCAATCTGAGTGGTGTACTAGAGTTACACATATGGGAAATAGTACAAATTAGTTGATGTGATAGTATATAGAACCGGGAGG
>QFET01005519.1:0-18414 GCA_003316355.1 Tuber calosporum | reverse complement strand
GCCCCAGCCCCCTCCTCTAACCCCCCACTTGTCATACATGGTTTTGACCCATCTCGTCCCCAGTTCTCTGACGCGCTTGCAGTCGGCTCCGACTAGGTGGTTGTTGGCAGGGCTGGTGGGAGGAAAGGCAAGGGCAAGGCTGCTGTAGCTAGTGGTGGCCCTTCTGCTGCCCAAGTGGCCCAGGCCACCATGTCTCCTTCCCCCCCTAAGGTTAAAACACCCCCTCCCCTCCCCGCATCCTCACGACAGTTCTATGCTCCCCACACTTCACCAGGTTTTAGGTCTGATGCTCTTTCTCTTGCTAGTTTACTGCCTGACCTCGATGCCTCTGTTCTTGAAGAGGCCAACTGCTCCCTTCCACGCTCCTTTACTGCTACTGTTAATGACCGCGGCACTGTTTGTCGCCTTGGCTGTGACCTCTCAGTCCCTGCCCTTTCCTATGCTCCCTACTTTGATGCTCTTTCCCTGCGCCTGAACCAATCCTTCCCAGTTAGAGAAAACCCCTGGCTTTCCTTCCGCCCTGCTCACAATGCCACACAGGTGGCCATCCACTCTGTCCCCTTGGTCTGCCTCCCTGATAACGATGAGGACCTCTTCGCTATCCTCTCTACTTCTATTTGAAACTCGACTAGGGTTTCAATCCTCTCAGCTCGCTTTCTCAACCCGGACAAGGGTTCCAGGTTGGGCAAGTTCTCAACGTCACTCATTGTTACAGCTGACCCCACGGACCTGGAACGCTTGGTCCCTTCCATTCCCCTCTTCTCCCATAACTGCAGGTCTGAAAGTGCCTTTTCCTCCAATGCCTTCACCCAATGCTTCAACTGCTGGAAGTTCGGCCATGTCGGCCCCCGGTGCAAAGTTGATCACCCTGTCTGCCCCCTGTGCTCTCTCGACCACACCAGAGCCGAGAACAGCTGCCTCAACCCATTCTGCTCCAAATGGGGCAACCTCAAACCAGTTCTTAACTGTTGTGTCTCTTCCCCCGCCAGATGTATCAGCTGTGGTGGTGACCACTCCACCATGTATCGTGACTGTCCTGACCGCCCTTCTCCTCCTCCGGGTCCTGCCCTCACTGCTCTGTCCCGCTCGGGTTCACCTCCTCCGCCTGACGCTATGGACCTTGCTGGGGATGATGGTTCCCCCTCTGGGCCACCTCTGCACCCAGTCCCCAGCACCTTTATCCTCCCAGCCACCCCCTCTCTTGCACCCTCCTTTGATCCAGAAACCCCTAGGCCTGGTAGGTCTTCTAGGAACCTCCTGTCCAGCCTTCAGCTAGATCTCCCCCCTCCTCTCGCACCTCTACCCCGCCAAGGCGTGCCCCCCCAAGGGAGGGTGGCCTCCCCCCCTCGGAGGCCCCCTCCCCTACTCCTTCCTCAAATCATGGGTCGTGCTCTGCCCACTAATGTCTTGCGCCCACTCTTCCTCCCCCACCCCTCCACTCCACTCACTTCTTCCCTTTGTCTAACACAATAGCCTAGGGAGCTGGGATGTGTTTCTGTCCTTGTTTAATTCTTTTGCGGGTTTATCCCTCCCTCCTTCTGTTGTTTGTTTACAGGATTACCCTGTGTACTGGGGCCGCCTTCCTACCTTCCGTGGGTTTTCTTCCTTTCACATGCCCGCTTTGTCTTTTGGTTCCCCTAGGGTGGCTTTTGATGTTTCTGCTCCTTTGCTCAAGTCCTGTATTATCCTTCCTGTGTTTTGTGGTAGGCGGGACGTCATAGGCTTGGATTTTTTCCAGTGCACAACTGCCTTTGGGTTTTCTTTTCCTCGTTTTCGTATCTTGAATTCCAATAGTACTTGGTTTTCTCCCTCTTCTCCTCGTCGCACTGTTCCTCCCTCTGTTGTATTTCCCTCAGTTGATTTTCCTGTTTTAACCCTGTCAGATCTCAATATTCACCTTCCTGCTGCAAACCACCTGCCGGACTTCTCTGATCAGGAGCTTGCAGCCTCATCCCCGTATGCTGACAGGGCCTCTGCCTTGGGTTTTTCACTCTTAAACACTCCTGGTGTCTTCACTCGTTTCCCTTTGGGTGGCTCTTCCCGCCATAGTATTATCGACCTTGCATTCGTTTCCCCTGCTCTTGCCCCTTATTATCCACTATGGGATACTCCCCTTCCCTCCACCGGCTCTGACCATGTTCCTATCTCCATTACCTTCGCTCACCCTTCGGCAGCCACTCCAGCTGCGGCCCCTAACTGGGCTTTGACAGAGTGGCCCACACTAGAGGAGGAGCTTAAGGTGTTTTCTGTCCCTGAGGCCACTTCTCTACCGACGGCCTCCTTCCTAGGTACTTGGTTCGACCGTCACTCTACCCGCCTCACTTCTCTCCTTAGAGAGCACACCACCGTGTCTCATCCCTCCCTCCACGCCAAACCCTGGTGGTCTCCTCTACTCTCTACCCTGCCACGGGAGTTCCACCCTGCTTCACGTATGGCTAGACGCCCTGATTGCCTACCTGGTGCGCAAGACGCTGCCTGCCTCTGCAAGCCTGGGTACTTTAAGGCAATTAAGGTTGCTAAGATGGCCCACTAGTCTGACCTCCTCCTGTTAGCCACTCCCCACACTATTTGGGCCACTAGACGGCTGGCTCTTGGCCGCCCAACCCCTCGTTTTCCTTCCCTCCCAGGGGCCGATACCCCTGAGGGTATGAACCAGGCCCTCCTTGACCTCTTGTTCCCTCCTCGCCTTTCTATTTCCCTCCCCTCCATTCTGCGCCCATACGGTGACTGCCCCCCCCTCACAACCAAGGACGTGGATTCCAACCTGGCTCACTCAGCCTCCTCCTCCGCCCCCGGCCCAGACACGATCCCGTATTCTGTCTGGAAGAAGGTATATTCTGTCAACTCTTTGATTCTCACCCATCTGCTCGGCCCGCTCCTGCAGTTCAGCTTCCACCCTCCTTCTCTAAAAAGGGCAAATGGGGTTATCCTTGATAAGCCTGGCAAAGACTCTTATGATTCTCCTTCTTCCTTTTGCATTATTGTTCTTCTTCAGACCCTGTCCAAGATCTTGGAAAGGGTTGTCGCCTCCCGCCAGGAGCCCATCGCGCGCGCTGTTGGGCTCCTGAGTCCTAATCAGTGTGGCCCTCTTCCTGGTCTTCCCTCTTTTGACCGTTGTGTTTCTTTAGTTCACACTGTCCGCTTCTTTCAACGTCACCGCCTCAAGGTCCCCACCCTCTTCCTCCATATTAAGGGTGGCATTGACAATGACGACTCCTCTGTTTTGGCCGAGTCCCTCAAGAGAAAGGGGATCAATCACTACCTTGTGGCCTGGGTCAGGTCTTTCCTCACTGGTCGCACCTCTCTTTATTGTTTCAAGGTTATCGGAGGATCTTTTCCCCTGTTTCTGTCGGCACCCTTCAGGGGTCCCTTGTGTCTCCTTTGTTGTTTGTTATTTATGTTTCTTCATTGCATTTTTCGTTCCCTATGGGGCTTATTTTTTCCTATGTTGATGATTTTGCCATCACCGTGGCGTCTCCTTCTTAACGGGGCAATGTTCGCTCCTTACAGCTCATTTACTCCCGTCTGAAGCGTAGGGCCTCCATCCGTCGTGTGTCCTTCTCGGTCCCCAAGACAGATCTCATGCATTGGAGGACTCCTCTTCAACGGGGGGCACTTGATTTTTCTCCTATCGCTATTGTTTCGCTTTTGTTCTCCCCGCAGTCCCAGGTCCGTTGGCTGGGCTACTGGTTTACCCCTTCTCTCTTCACTAACGCTCATTTTTCACGACGCCTCTCTCTTGCCCAGGGTGCTTTTTCCACTGTTCAGCAGCTGTTACCCTCAGGGTCTGGCCTCAACCCCCATTTGTGCCACAGGCTGGCCAACTCCCTTCTGTTACCTATTCTCCTTTATGGTGCAGACCTTCTGGTGCCCTCCCGCTCACTTTTGGACCGCATGGAGGTTTTTTGGCGTTCTGTTCAGCGATGGGTGACCAACTGTTTCCGATCCACTCCCACCTTGATCCTCTCCGCAGAAGCATGTCCCCCCCCCAGTCGCTTCGTTGGCCAGGCACCGTCGTCATCTGGCTGCCCTCCGGCTGGTGTCCTTCCCGCCCTCCGCCAGTCCTGCTACAGCTCGTCTTCCACCTGACTTTCCTTGCCTGCTACAATTCCGCGCACCAGATTCTTTCCGCCACCTAAGTAGGCGTCTTCCCGCCAATGTTATGCCCCTGAGTTGGCGCATGTCCCCTCCTTCACCCCCGGTACGCACAAACCTTCAAATTGATGCTCTGGCTCATCTGGCCCTACCGCTCTTGGGCTCGTTGTCCTTTGCCCCCTTGATTAGGACGGATCTAGTATCCTTCCCACCCCCTCTGCCGCCTGCAACAGCCATGACCTCTACCTACCGTGTTCTGCGCCGGAAGGCCCATGATCTCCTTATGGATGACTGGCTCAGGACCGCTCCTCCTCCTGAGTATTATCTTTTCTCCAGGATCCTGTCGCCTCACCCCTTCACAGGCATTGGGAAGTTCATTGCTCGGCGGGTGCATCAGATCCGCTCACACAAGAGCTACCTTGCGGCCCACCCCTCATGGTTCTCCGTTGGCCTTCCCACCCTCTGCCCCCGTCATGGGGAGGAGGATGAGAATTTGAGCCACACCATCCTTCGCTGTCCCTCAACGGCCCTTGAACGGTCACGCTACCTCCTAGGTGTCACCGATATTAGCCCTGTGTCCCCTCTCTGGTCCTCGCTCCCACTCCTCCTTGTCCTCGGTCGCTTTATCCGCGAGACAGGCACCGCCTTCCCACCCCTTATGCCTGCCCCTGGGCGCCGCTCCCCCTCCCCAATCATCTTCCCCTCTTCCCCTGCCTCCTCCGTGGCTCCTCTCCTTCATTCTTCCCCTCTGCCTCAGCCGCTTTAGCTTATATTTTCATTGGCTTGAGTCTGCCTGGGTGTTTGTGGTTGTGTTTCCTTTTGTGTTACAAGTTGGCCCTCGGGTCTCGGTTTGTTTCATTTACTTTTTGGTTAACTGTATGTGGTGACGTGTCTTATGCAAGGCATTACTAGGAGCTTTGGGGGTGTTCTTTCCTTTGTTTGTTCGTCATGGACTTAAGGTTTTCTTTACGCCATATCTCACGATGCATGCGAGTTCTTGTACCTTAACAAGCAATACATGATATATAAAAAAAAAAAAAAAAAAAGAAAAAAAGACACAGATAGCTAGCTCTTCACGCAACCATCTAAGTTACTTCCTATGTTATACTTTACCTATGAGTTCAATCTATACTTTATTTTTATTACGACACTCCATTTATATCAACGACCGAAATGTGATTTGAGGAACATATCGCTAATGAGCTGTCGCAAGGGCTAGGAGTGATAGGACTCAGCGTTCCTAACCCGACGTAAGGCTACAAGACCTGACGAGCGGTTAGAACAGTGGTACGTATCGTTACCTGTTGCAGTTGAAGGAGATAGTGTGTCTTGTCCGGCAGACTAGGGATAGGTTTGTAACATTTGAATGCGTCTTTTGCAACACTCAACGAATACAAGACGGATTCACCTACAGATACAGAAGTACCAGACTTCAATGATCCACAGACTCTCTTAGGACTACAAGCAGAACTTGGACAAGCCTTAAGCGAGATATCGCGAGTAGGATCCCCAAGACCTCCAAGCCCGGTAACCCCCGAAGCAAGATCAAGATCAAGGTCATTAACCTCCGGAACGTCCCCAATACACAGAATGTTGGGTATAGCGGGACCAGCGGATACGATAACTCTCGGGAGAGAACAACTCCCAGAATTGATCAGAACGGTTCGGGATAATCGACAGGAACAGACTGTGCGGAGGCCAAAAATCAAAAACCCGTATACATTTACCGGAGACCATACCAAACTTCGAGCATGGCTGGTGCAACTTGCAATTTACTACACAGAACTAGGTTGGGGAGAAAATGAAAACGGATTGAAAATGGACTTCGCCAAATCCCTACTTAGCGAATCAGCAGGCAAATGGATTACTCCATATGTGGAAGGAAAATCCCCAGCCACATGGAATAACTGGGAAGAATTTCAAGCCACTCTACACATCCAATTCGGCGACGTGGATGCTAGGGAAATGGTAAGAAACAAAATCGAGAAAATCAAGCAAGGGTGCCGGAATGTGACTGATTTCTGGAACGAGTTACGACTAATGCCAACAAAGGCAGGATACGACGAAGTAACTTTGGGAAGGGCTTTCCTAAGAGGATTACACGAAGAAATTCAGAACGCATGGGCCATGAGGGCTCATGACTTCACGACCACGAAGGAAATGGCGGTATGGGCTATTAATCAGGAGAACCGCTTGGACGTTATCAAATATGTGCAAGGAAGGTCAAAGACCAAAACATACGACAACGCTAGAAACTATGACGGTACCTTCAAGACCCAACGACTACAGGAGTCTCGAGGTGATCCAATAGACCTAGATGCAACTAGGCGAAGACAAACTCTTAACTTATCAAAGACCGAATATTGGAGGAGAAGAAACAACAATCTGTGCATGTCATGTGCAAAGCCAGGACACATGATGAGAAACTGCACCAACCCAAAAGATGAGAGGGAATACCCGGTGAGGACAGTCAGTAGGGTTCAGAACCCACGATGGAAACAAAGAATCGCAACCCTCGAAATGGATCTCGAAAGCGAAAAGAACGAAGAGGAAAAAGACGACGGTCCCCAGTTAGCGATGGTCAGAGGGACAAGGGGAAAAAGAAACCCATCGAGATACGAAACCTCTAGGTGGCACTAAACAACACGGAATCACTGGAACATGAAAACGACCATGTAATTGTAAAAATGTAACTACATGGCAGGGATAAGATTATCAGCATCAACAGAATGATTGACTCAGGAGTGACTGAGGACTTTATTGATAAAGAGGTATGCAAAAAGTATGGGATGCCTATGGCAAAGGCCAGACAATAACGAGAGATTTACTTGGCCGACGGCAAACTCAGCGCGATGGGTCCAGTAACTCATATGACGACAGTACCTATGGACATTAGTAGCCATAGGGAAATAATTACCTTCCAAGTGGCAAATCTACAAAACCATGAAGCAGTTCTTGGAATGCCATGGTTGAGAGAACCTAGCCCTGCAATCGATTAGGGAAAGGGGACCATCACGTTTGATAGTGAGAGATGCATGACCTGGTGTTTAAAAGAGTGACCGAGGGTCTTTACAGTCCCAGAAGTGGAAGCCCTGGAGGAGAACATAGATATGAAGTTCTCAACGGTTCAGGCAAAAACGGATAAACAGATCCTTGTCAAAAGGTTGACTAAAGAGGCAACGATGCCTACAAGAGGCTCACTGAGGGTGGCAGGACACGACCTGTATGCTAGCGAAAGAGCAACGATACGAGCCATAGGGCAAGAAGTCATCCGAATGGGTATAGCCATCGGGTTACCACAGGGCACATATGGGCGCATTGCACCACGAAGCGGGTTGGCAGTCAAGAACAGGCTTACAACAAACGCGGGTGTAATAGATGCGGATTATACAGGTGAACTGAAGGTAGTAATGGTGAACCTCGGGGACGAAGACTACGCAGTCAACTCTGGTGACAGGATAGCACAACTGATATGCGAAAGATACCTGGAAGGGGAATGCAAGGAAGTCGAAGTACTTGCAAAGACTGAACGAGAAGACAAAGGATTCGGAAGTACGGACCACGAGAGAGACCGGTACAGAAACGAAGCAGACGGTACCCCGGAAGAAACAAAAACAGACCAGAAACGAATAGAGATCTGCGAGATCTCGGCTCAAGCCTTTGGGAAATTCTACAGAAGAGGAGAGGTCACAGGCATTCTCAAGTGGAACCAGGAGGACGGCCAATGCGATTTGAAGGCAATGAATGTTAGTACCGAGCTGGCTATTAAGGCCAAAAAGTACCAGGGGAAAGAACCCTTGGAACAGATGATACCAGAGGTATATCACCAATACCTGGATCTCTTTGAAGAAAAAGAAAAGACCACGTTACCGCCTTACAGAGAAGGAGTGGACCACGAGATTAACATAGAAAAAGGAAAAACAATCACAGCAAAGAGGTTTTATCTACTAGGAGCGGCGGAACTGGAAGAATTAAGAAGCTATTTGAAACAGAATATGGAAAGGGGATGGATACGAGACTTCTTCGCGGAAACAGGAGCCCCCATCGTTTTCGTCAAGAAGAAGGACGGAAAATTACGACTATGCGTAGATTACCAAGGACTTGATGAAGTCACGAAAAAAGATTGGTACCCACTGCCACTCATCGGTAAAGCCTTGGATAAGCTAAATAGCGCCCGATACTTTACGAAGCTGGATATTAAAGATGCATACCACAACGTGCGAATCAAGAAAGGAGACAAATGGAAAACTACATTCGCAACATGATACAAAACTTACGAATACTTGGTAATGCCATTCGGCTTGAATAATGCACCGGCAACATTCCAGAGATGGACTAATCAAAAGTTACATCGATTCTTGGACATATGCTGCATAGTATATTTGGATGACGTACTGGTGTACTCGGAAACAATAGAGCAGCACCAGAAAGATGTGGGAAAAATCCAGGAAGCGATTGGAAAATCTGGAATGAGAATCAAGCCAACTAAGTGTGAATTCCACAAGACAGAAGTGGAATACTTAGGATTTATTATTGACCAAGAAGGAGTCCGGATGGATCCCATCAAGACGGCAGCCATATGGGAATGGGCAATTCCGAAGAACAAAACTGATATCCAAAGATTCATGGGATTCTGCAACATTTACTGAAGATTCATTGAGCGGTTTAGCAGGACAGCAAAACCTCTGTACAATCTGATAAAGCAAAATGCAACATGGAAGTGGGGTACAGCGGAAAGCGAGGCGTTCGATACGATGAGACAAAAAAGTAACTTCAGCACCCGTACACACCCATTACAATCCGGAAAGACCGATCATGATTGAAACAGATGCATCAAAGTATGTCTGTAAGGGAAATTTATCGCAACAGTGCGAAGACGAGAAATGGCGACCTGTGGCATTCCAATCAAAGAGAATGACGAATGCGGAATGGAACTACGATATTCAAGACAAAGAACCATTGGCCAAAGTACAGGCACTCAAGGAATGGCGAAGATATGTGAGGGGAAGCCATCAACAGACAAGAATCCTCACTGACCATAAGAATTTGGTCCCTTTCACGACAACAAAAGATCTTAATGGACGACAGATCCGGTGGAGTGAGAAGTTAAGCCAATACAATATACGGATCGAATATCGGCCAGGAAAGGAAAGCGGCAAGCCAGACGCATTGACCAGGAGAAGTCCAGATACACTAAAGGAAGATAATGACAGGATCAAACAGAAACAAAGGATTCTATTACCAAAAGAAAATTACTTTGAGGAGATAAGGATACAGGAAATGGATATGATTAGCTTTCCCAGAGAAGAGATGAGAAAGCTTAAAGAACAGAGCGGGAAGGACCCTCACATACAAGAGATAAGAAAAGCACTCTAACAAGGAACAAATGAAATGAAGAATGTAGCCCTGTGGCTATGCCAATGGAAGGATGACTGCCTATGGTACCAGAACAAAATTTGGGTACCAGAAGAGGAAAAGATAAGGACAAAACTTATCAGAAAAAATCACGACATTCTGCAAGCAGGATATGGAGGGACAGTAAAGACCACGGAACTCATCAGCCGCAGTTACTACTGGCCCAGAATGCAGGAAACGATCAAGAAATCTGTCAAGAACTGGGACATTGGTCAAAGAACGAAATCATCCCGACATGCTCCGTATGGTCAACTACAACCAAATGTAGCACCAGACAAGCCATGGAAGTCAATATCGATAGATTTTATCACGGATTTACCAGAATCGGGCGGATACGATGCGATCTTAGTAGTCATCGACAGACTGACAAAAATGAGTCATTTTATTGCATGCCGGAAAGATATGACAACAAAACAATTCACGCAAACCTTTGCAAAAGAAATCTTTCGGTTACATGGATTACCGCATGATATTATCACTGATAGGGGAACACTGTTCACCTCTCACCTATGGAAAGAGACAGCACAGAGGTTGGGAATCAAAAGGAAACTGAGTACGGCTTACCACCCACAAACGTATGGACAGACTGAAAGAACTAATGCCATCTTGGAACAATACCTGAGGGCATACGTCAATTATCAACAAGATAATTGGAATGAACTATTACCTTTTGCTGAGTTTGCATACAATAATGGACAACAAGAAACAATTAAGACAACACCCTTGTTTGCAAACTACGGACAACACCCGAAACATGACGCAAGTGGTCAGCTGATACCGAATCAGAAGATTCCTGCGAACAAAATGAACCAAAGGCACGATACCATACGCGAAGAAATGGTGGCCACACAACTTTGACAGTAAGAATATTACGATCAACACAGAAAACCAGATTCGAATTTGAAATCAGGAGATATGGTATGGTTCCTGCCCAAGGAATGTAAGGACTACAAGAGCATGCAAGAAACTCGATTACAGAAAGATAAGGCCCTTCAAGATCTTGGCAAGAGTGGGGAATAGTGCATATAAGCAGAACTTTCCCCCATCGATGAGAATACACAACACCATCAACATCTCACTTCTCGAACCCTACCAAGACCAAAGATTCCCATCACAGATCCAGTTAACACTATCACTAATCGAAATCGAAGGCGAAACAGAATACGAACTTGAAGAAATAATCGATTCACGACTACATTACGGAAGACTCCAATATCGAGCGAAGTGGACAGGATATTCTCCTGATCACGATAGGGTTTGGTACACAGCGGAAAACTTTGAACACGCAGAAAATGCAATCAAACACTTCCACGAACGATACCCAGATAAACCAAGGCTGGGAAGAAATCAAACAAGAAACAACGAACGACGGTTGGGGAGACCCAATATGAGGAATCACTCCAACTAGCCCAGGCTATGCGATGGCAGAGGACCGGCAAAGGGCATCAGAACACAACGCGATTAGCTGGACGGCATGCTATGACGAGCATTGCAACGTCCATAGAGAAGACAAGGAAGGGGCCAGTTACTGGCCAAAACAACCACATACAGAAACGCGATGGGAGGAGTGCGACCGAAATAATTGTCGAGCTCTCTGGGATGCGAAGATCCGGGCAGGATACTACCCTAATGCATGGGGAAAAAGAGAAGAACTCAGCAGGAAGGATGCACAGCGCACGGAAGCCAGGAGGGGACGGTTGGAGAGGGGTGAGGAAACCCGAAACAAAGATACAGAGAGCCAACACAGGCAGGCAGATATCGAATGCCTACAAAGAATAATTTCAGGTTTGGAAATACAACTGGATGAAGCCCAAGCAACGATCAGACTCCAAGAGGAGACCCTCAAAGCGCAACAACCCACCATTGCGCACCAAAAACGAACTATCGAGGTGGCAGACCTGACATTGGAGATGGTCAGGAAACAGTTACGGACAATGGAACAAATTATACGGAAGTTCCATCGCGGCGCGAGAAGATTTGAGAACAAAGTAATGAAACTTGGTGAATAGCTTGATGGGACTCAAGCTGAGGGGAGAGAGGAGCTATTGTCACAAATAGTGACTTAGCAATATGGAATATTTCACATAACTCACGATTTGTCAGATGATTTATGATTATGATGTTTGATTTGATTATTGTTTATGGTTTCATGACTCACGATTGTGAGGTCATATGATGTTATGACTTTTGCACCTGACTACAAGTATGAGAGAGGGGTTTCATGCATGTGACGCGATTAGCGCACATGACCTTTTATGGATATTGGATATTATGGGGATTGTATACTATGACTCAAATTGTGAGTCATAGGATGTTTGTTATACTATGACTCACACGGCAGTCATAGTAAAGAGGTGACTCCTAATAAAGTCACCAGGGTTAGGGTTGTGGGAAGAGCACCTATATAATGAGGGTCACGGACACAGACAGCTAGCCTCCTTTCGTAGTGTGTCCTTCTCAGTCCCCAAGACTGAGCTGATGCATTGGAGGACTCCACTTCAGCGGGGGGCACTTGATTTCTCTCCAATCGCAATTGATTCGCTTTTGTTCTCCCCGCAGTCCCAAGTCCGTTGGCTGGGTTCCTGTTTTACCCCTTCACTCTCCACTGACGCTCATATTACCCGACGCCTCTCTCTTGCACATGGTGCTTTTTCCACTGTTCAGCGGCTGTCACCCCCTGGGTCTGGCCTCTCCCCCCATTTGTGCCACAGGCTGGCCGTCTCCCTTCTGTTACCAATCCTCCTCTATGGAGCAGACCTTCTGGTGCCCTCCCACTCACTTCTGGACTGAATGGAGGTTTTTTGGCGTTCTGTTGAGCGATGGGTCACCAACTGTTTCCGATCCACTCCCACCCCGATGCTCTCCGCAGAATCCTGCCTCCCCCCAGTCGCCTCCTTGGCCAGGCACAGTCGCCGCCTTGCCGGCCTCCGGCTGGTGTCCTTCACGCCCTCCGCCAGTCCTGCTGAAGCTGGCCTTCCCCCTGACTTTCCTTCGCTGCTACAGTTCCGTGCACCAGATTCATTCCGACACTAGTGTAGGCGTCTTCCAGCCAATATTATGCCCCTGAGCTGGCGGACGTCCCCCCCTACACCCCCGGTAAGCACACACCTCCCAATTGATGCTCTGGCTCATCTGTCACTACTGCTCTTAGGCTCGTTGTCCTTTACCCCCTGATTAGGACGGATCTAGTATCCTTTCCCCCCCCCCTACAGCCTGCAACAGCCATGACCACTGCCTACAGTGTTCTACGCCGGTAGGCCCATGATCTTCTTATGTATGACTGGCTCAGGACCGCTCCTCCTCACGATTATTATCGTTTCCCCAGGCACCTGTCGCCTCGCCCATTCATGGGCCTTGGGAAGTTCATTGCCGGGCGCGTGCATCAGATGCGCTCAAACAAGAGCTACCTTGCGGCCCAACCCTACTGGTTTTCCGTTAACCTACCCACCCTATGCCCCCGTTGTGGGGAGGAGGATGAGACTCTCAGCTACGCCATCCTACGCTGTCCCTCCACGGCCCTAGAACGGTCATGCCACCTCCTAGGTGTCACCCACATTAGCCCTGAGGCCCCTCTCTGGTCCTCGCTCCCGCTCCTTCTTGCCCACCGTCGCTTTATCTGCGAGATGGGCACCGCCTTCCCCCGCCTTATGCCTGCCCCTCGGGGCCGCTCCCCCTCCCCAATGATCATCCCCTCTTCCCCTGCCTCTTCCCTGGCCCCTCTCCTTTATTCTTCGTCTCCGCCTCGGCCGCTTTAGCTTATATTTTCATTGGCTTGGGTCTGCCTGGGTGTTTGTGGTTGTGCTTCCTATTGTGTTACAAGTTGGCCCTCAGGTCTTTGTTTGTTACATTAAATTTTTGATTAACCGTATGTGGTGACGTGTCTTATGCAAAGCATTACTAGGAGCTTTGGGGGTGTTCATTCCTTTGTTTGTTCGTTTTGGATTTAAGGTTTTCTTTACGCCATATCTCACGTTGCATGCGAGTTCTTGTACCTTAACAAGCAATACATTATAAAAAAAAAAAAAAAAAGTAAAAAAAAAAAAAAGAATACAAAGATAGCTAGCTCTTCACGCAACCACCCAAGTTACTTCCTATGTTATACTTTACCTATTAGTTCAATCTATACTTTGTTCTTATTATGACCATCCGTTTATATCACCGACCGAAAGGTGATTTGAGGAACGTATGGCTAAGGAGCAGTCGCAAGGGCTAGGAGTCAGCGGACTCAGCGTTCCTAAGGCGACGTAAGGCTACGAGACCTGGCGAGCGGTTAGAATAGTGGTACGTATCGTTACCTGTTGCAGTTGAAGCAGATAGTGTGCCTTGTCTGGCAGACTAGGGATAGGTTTAAAACAGTCAAGGAGAGTCAATTCGCCGGGAAGAAGGTCACACTGGTCTTCTTGGATGTGAAAGGGGGTTTTGACGAGGTTAGCCATAAGAAGCTCATCGGGATCCTTGAAGGAAACCAGGAGGTCCTAATATACATAACCAAAATGAGATGCAACTGCATCGCTTTCCGAAAAGTCACATAGTCCTATCCGGCCATCTCACGAACGGAATATAAAATCGATCATGGGATCCCGCAAGGCTCCCCCCTGTCCCCACTTCTCATTGTGATATATGTTCGTGGTCTACATATGGCTGATAACCCAGAAGAGAGCTTTTCTACTTCGTATATAGACGATTTGCAGAATACGGTTGCGTCTATTTCATGGTAATGAAATTTGCATTTCCTGGAGGGGGAGGTTGAAAGGATAAACAGTTGAGCAGAGGATCTGGACCTTTCCTTCGGTATGACCAAGACAGAGCTGGTGGACTGGAAAACGCCAAGAGAGAGGCAACAGGTCTCCGAGTATCTGATAAATTATCGATCTCACCTTATACAGCCGGCTGGGAAAGTGGTAAATTGGCTAGGTTTTTGGCAGGGCAATAACGAAGAAACAACGACACATTTTACAAAAAGGCTGGTGCTTACACAGGCCGCCTTCTTCAGATTTCAGAGATTATCGATGTCGGGAAAAGGACTTTCGCCCTACCGGGCGAGAAGAATGGGTAAGGGCATCCTATTGCCAACCATGCTATATGGGGCGGAGATCCTCACCCCAATCATTAACATGATGAAAAAGATCCAGACCTTTTTGTAATCGAGTTCTCAGATGGATAACTAACGCCCTCTTCTCTACAAACCTGACGGCTTTGTCACCGGTGGCGTGTTGCCCTAGTCCGACTCTACCTGCTACAAGCGTCCCTAATTGCAGCAATCTGCATAACGTCTGCCATGCCAGGGAATAACATCGCGACTGCAATGCTGCGGGGGTGTTTCTCGCTTCAGGACAGCTTCAGATACCCTACGAATAGGAGGAAGGCTTTCGACAGAGGTGGTGGTCTATGTCCAAAGGTTTTGGACTCAACGTCTATCACCTCGGTGCAGGTCAGCCTCCCGATTGTTGAAATAGGGACTACAGCTGCTGGGATATATCAGTCAAGGCCCGTTCCAGTAAAGCCAAACAGACTCGCGATGGTACAAGAGGACGCCACAAAGGCATATATCAAGGCCAGGGAGTGGGTTAGGAAAGAGGTACATAAGAGATTGGTACAGGAGGTATACCTGGAGTACTATATATATCGACTGCCATACCGTGATTGCTGGACTTTCATGATGCTTCTGAAATTCCAGGCCGGGAGGATATACCAGATGAGATCGAACAAGAGCTATTTAAGAGTTCAGGTAAGCTGGTCCAGCCAGGACCAGGATCCGACTTGTGACATATGTCTACAGCTAGTTCAGACCTTCGTACACCTGATTACTGTTTGCCCAGGCTTGGCTTGGCCCAAGGAGGGAGTAGATAAGGGGATGTTTGACATAAGCCCAGGCTCAGCCCTATGGGAAAGAGTGGATAAGGGGAAAGCCTTGATGAAGGGTTTTGTTTCCTTTGTAATGCAGAATAGGTAGAACTTTCCAGTTAGGTAGGGAATTTTTCCGTTTACGAGAGACTCGGACCTGAGGTCCTGATTTTGAATTTTTGCCCTGGGGCTGATGACTTGATGTTTATGATAGAGTTTCTATTGTTATTTGTTATTTTATCGGGGAGGTGAAGTTTCTTATGTTATTGGGGTTTAAGGGCCATACCTCAGGGTGAATGCCAGGATTGTCCTCTACTTAGTACGAATAAAACCTCAGATTTAACAAAAAAAAAAAGAGGTTTTAGTTGTCTTTTATGCTAATGGTTAAGGGTGGAAAAGTAAAAGAAAGGAAACCAAGCAAATATGTTAATAGTGAGATGAGAATTATGAAGGTATAGAATATATATGTAGAACTTATTTTAAGGAAGGAATTGGAATTTTAAAATTAAAAAGTAGATTTTGGATGATTAGAATAGAACTATAGTGGAATCAAGGTAGTAATTTGCAAGGTACAATGGCAGGATAGTTGTAGGATGGTATGATAATATTATTATCGTATGAGACTGTACCAGTTAAAATGACCTTGTAACAATAAAAACCCAACTCAGGGTCGTTTTTGTTATAGGTAGGAAAATGTGTTACTATGTAACTTATTACACCGAAACGCTTTTGAGATATAACAGCTCTAATATTTAGACTTCCTATATTCAATAACCAAAGCAGCAAGAAAAACTTTATAACTATTGCAAAAGCTCTAAAAATTAGTTTCCTATTAAATGCCTTCATCTATGAATTAAATTTTATAATAAGTACCTTACTTACATTGTTTTTGGTTCCTTTTAGGTTTTAGCACCTGGTGGCTTATAACGTCCTGTTGGTATATCATTTAAATCATTTCCCTCAGTAATCAAGACTCCCGTTCCATCTTAGACATTAATTGAAGGAGATATCCCCTGTGCCCCCATAGCCTTGATAGGCTTTTCCTTTTCCCTTATACCTTGTGAACTCTCCCAATAGGTTGACTGCGATTTGGTTTTCAATGGTTGAATTACCAGTTTAACTCTAGCAACAGTTACGCATATGGGAAATGGTACAAGTTATATAATGTGATAGTATATGAAGCTGGGAGGTTACTATATAACTACAACAAGCTCCTTCTCCGCGATTTTCCTGACCCCTCTTTTCGCTTTCCCTTTTGGGAAGGTGAGAATGGGGTAAATACCGAACGATAGTGTCACAATCCCCCTGGCTTAACTTTTGGGGCTGCATAGGCCTGGGGTAACTTCATCCTGGGACTTTAAAAACGACCCATACCTGGTGGACAAAACTGGCGAAATGCAGTCGGTATTGCACTGTCTCAGGCTGCTCCTTGTAGGGCCGGCCAGGTTTTTACAATCTCAATAGGAGCTTCTTTGCCTGGGCTAGCATTCCCCTAACGAAAATTATGGTTTCCCTGCACTATGAGCAGAGGAAAATGGTTGCTGGTTACCCCATATTGCTCTTAGATGAGCCTGCACTTTTGAAAACCAGAAGAGTTGTCAAGATCAAGGAGGTTTCTTTTGTTGGGTTTTCCTTTGTTTTAGGGAGTTTACTACGGGTTGCCTATAGGGGCCTGGACAGCGGTGGAGCAGATTTACGGTGTGGGTTTTCTTGTTGCTTCCTGCCTATGCTTTTTTTGGACATGTATTTTTGCTTTGTTGCTGAGGGTGTGAGGGGTTTTCTTGCAGTTCTTGCCAGCTTGGCTGGGTGTGGGCACCCATTTTGGTGTGGGATGTGCGGTTAGTTCCATACCAGAGGAACTTAGGGCGACTTGTTTTTTCCTTAGGCCAGTGGGGGAGGTTTTTGACTGACATACCTCAGGGTCAAATCGGGGGTGACCTGCGGGAGAGGTCCAGGGGGGGTTCAATGAGGGTGTCGGTTGCATGTGCAACTCCGCCTCCCTAAGTGGATATTCTGGAGGCCCTTTATAGCAGAGGTTTGCACCTATTTAATCAAATAAATTAACGGATTTAACAAAAAAATTAAATAAATACTATATAACTACAACCCATGCAAGCAAGAAGTAGTGTCTATAGCAGAGCAGCTCAGACCCAGTGAAAGATATAGACTCTACACAAGGAGGACTAAGAATCTTGATAATCTGGATACATATGCAGCTGAGTGTATATATGCACGAAAGATGGCCATCAAGACTAATCAACTGGTATTCCATAAGATGTTAGCAACGGGGCTACATGAACATGAACTTAGTTCATTTTGTAAATGGATTGAAGGCTATCTAGTAGTGGAGAGCTAGATACCCTCAGAATACTAGATATTTCAGGGATTATTTGACTGAGCAGGGCATACACTTTCAGGGTCAAAATGGGTTACTAATTGCTATAACCATGGCTAAGGTATCTAAGGATACTTCATATATATAGCTAACATAAGTACAGGGAGAATTGTATAAATAGCTAGCAGTCACCCATATTTAAGGCCACGCTCCGCGCCCTCTATTTTCCTCCCGCTTGAAACTCTTGCCCCTTTTAGCCGAACAAAACTTCGCCCTTTTGTGTTGCAACAGCCACGACACACCAAATCTTGGCCCTCGCTTAAGCTTCACTCTTTAGCGACACAGCCCTACTTCCTGTGTAACAGTGATGGCTACAGCTTCCCCTGGCCCCTCCAGGTCAGCCTCGCACATCCAGCACTGCACAGCCCCCTACTCAACCCACTCCTCCCGCGCCAGCACCCCTGGACCCCTCCCCGACCACCTGATTGCAACCCAGAACCTCCTGGACGCTATAGTTGCCCAATTCAGCCTCTCCCAGGAATCCTTCCCTGCCTTTGACAACTCCCTCCTCCACAACCTTTCAGACGGGGAAGCCACCATCATCCCACTCCTCTGCACTGCCCTCTCTGGAATCAATGAGGTAATTAGCCAACTTGCCGCACTGACCACGCGCGTGGATGAGATCTCCTCCGCTATCTCGACCCCCGCTCCTCCCCCTACTTCAG
>QFET01005515.1:0-21415 GCA_003316355.1 Tuber calosporum | reverse complement strand
GGGGGGCTTTACAAATAATGTGATAGTAGTTCAAGTTGCTGGTGGGTCCGGTGGAAGTGAACTATGCCCAACATGAACCGTTCAATAAAGGTTCTCGAGTCTGGTATTTGTATGGCACTGGTACAGTAGCGCTGATGCTGGCTCGCAAGATGCTGCAATAACCGCTTGTTCAGCGAGGCCAAGAAGCGATGGTGAGGGTTTTTATTGTTAAAAGTACAGTACCATAAACAGTGCAGGCACATAATCCCAGGAACGCACCCCAGTTGCCATCCCTTCTCCTGACAAGGCACAACCATGGAGTACAGTATGATACATTTATGATTGATGATTGAGTGATAGTAAATACAAGGTGCCGTGGGCGCAGGTGGTGAATGCCGTAACAATAAAAATAGCAAACGTTTTTCACAGAAAAGCACTGCCAGTACGGTCCCCCCTTCCCCAAATATCGGCGTCACCATCATCATCATCATCCCCATCATCATCACCAAGCCTCGAATTACCCCCCGAGTCCCCACGCCGAATCAAAAGCCATGCCACGGAGCCAAAAAATGATCCACGGTAGTACAAAAGGGCAGATTCACCAGGTAAGCAAACCCAGGCCCCCAGATTATCAACCCGAGAACGAACCATAAGCAATTCGGCCCATGCTCATTTCTCACGTAAGAACATTATTTCCTCCGAGATCTGGTGATTGATTTCTCCGAGGTGGGGAGGGGCGGCCTTGACCTTTGTTTCACAATAATAACTAAAAGGCATGTGTAAAGTGCAGTCACGCTTTGTCACTCTCCTGCACCGTGCCGTGGGTTCTTCCGTGATTGACATGGTAAAGGAGTCGCTAATACTGTAGTTGTACCGGTACCAGTGATCCCTATACTCGAGTACAGTACTCGAGTAGACCACGGGCTGCCGTGCTGGAGTACCGTATCCAAGCATCGGGCTTGCATGTGAAGCAAGGGAGATAGGCAGACGGGGTAAGCAGACGGTACTCGGGTATGTATTTCGGGGTTCTGAAATCCCATGATATTATACGGTACCAGTACTATACTATGCTCGCACTACCCTATCATTCGGAATCCGCATGATGGTCTTGTTTTCTGTCACCGGCTTGTCACGCTCGACCACAATAGGACGAAATCCGCAAAGCGTGACAAGGCAAATAGGGGAAAAACGCTGGAGGCAGAAAGTGGCGGATCTATATTGAGAATTTAGCTACGGCATCCGTATCTCCAAGGAATAACACCCCAACCAACTCCTGGTGTGATGCCACAATTCGACAAATTCGATTTTCGTGATTGGAATTGGTTTGGGAGCCCCCATCCTGCCACAAGTCACCTTATGCCGGAGAGGCACCCCTCCGGTTTCCTGTTACGATGATACTTTCCGGGGCACCAGAAACTCGATCTCGATGTAATCAACACACCATACGTTGTTGCATATCATCAGGGCCCCTACATTCCTGTTCCTTCTTTACCAACCCTTATTTTTCCCTAATTGCCGCGCTTCTTCCATTTACCAGTGCCCGACTACTCCGCTCTGCTCGCAGGAAGAGGCCTTTTTCATCATTCGCAATGGAGGGACTGAGATTCTGTTTACATAAAGTGCAGCGACCCCGGGGGTAGGGTGGGAGTCCTGAAAGATTTGAACTACAAGAATCTAGCCCAATATCCAGAGGAATCGCTCTGGGACCTGAGAGACCCATCGGGTGCCTCACGGTATCCGGGCATGATACGTCATGCTTGAGCACAAACATGACTGTCCGCACAGCACAGAATGGCATTAAAAACCATTCCACAAATACCCTCCCTATATCGAAACAAACCCCACCCATGGATCGAGCACTGCGTTTAAATAAATCAAACCCTCACCCACAGATCAGATCCACGATCTATCTACTCGTACAGTGCAGCACCCCGTTCAGGGCTGGACAACTAAACCTATCCGCCGATCCTCAAACCCCGAAATGTCTCCTCTAATGCTTAGCACGTGGTCAGAACCGCGGGGCTTCGGTTCGTTGGCATATTTCTTGGCAGGGGCCAGCGCTATCGATAGGGAAAGCCACGTCAGAAGTGCTCCAATATGCTGCTCTTCCTCCCTAGAATACCATTCCTGGGCGCAGAGAGGGAGAGGATGAAACATGGGACGGATGGGATAGACTGCGGGAATGGCGATTGCTTTCCTCCTTGGTCTATTTGGTCATCTACTGTTCGTTGTTATCGCACTTCATTCATGGGGTCAGAATTGGGATGATACGAGTTAACTCAGTTATTATTGTACCTGCAGTTCTGACTTTTTTTTTTTCTTTTTTTTTTTTTCTTTCTCATTTGCCAGGGTTATCGTGTGTATGATACACAAAGGTACTCGTATCGTACTTCACATAAATCAATTGTTTTCCCCCTCCTTTTCTTTTCTTTTCGAGCCTCACTCCATCTTTTAAAGTTTTTCCCGCCAAAACCCGTCAATCAGCTGAACCCGGCCGAAACCCCGTTCATCAACCGCATCCACCCATCCATCCATTCATCCATTGCAGCAATTATCCACCTACTGCGCGCTCCCTGTTCCCCTCTATCGTTCGGATTCACCCCTACCATTAAACCCTAAAGACAAATAATAAAATCAAACAGGCAAGCAAGCAATGTCCACCCCCAGACCCGCAATCTCTGCAAAACGGCCCCGCTCCTCCTCGAGTGTTAGGTCAGAGGACGTATTTTCCTCGCGCAAGAAGGCGCGCAGTTCCTCAGTTCAGGCGACCGCCTCTCCCGGCCGATCCCCTCTGATCCGATCCCGACGTTTGAGCTCTGAGATCCCAGACTTGAGCAGTAATAGTCTGGTTACTGGAAGACTCACACCCGCGCCTTCGGTTCCGCCTGCGCCGAGTTCTGCTCTGGGGAAAGTTGCTACTGATCATCAGGATACCGAGCCCGAGGCATCCCCACCAACGATCAGCCTACCCGTCGCAAAAAGGCGCCCACGATTATCGCTGCCAGCGCCAGAGCCCGACCGCCCCCATCGCGAGGGGACAGCGGATTCCAGTGGGTCAGCTGAGGACGCAGAAGACTTTGCAGAGCTGCTGCGCGATGGGTTCAGTCTTCAGGAGGCAGCGCTATTCCAGCGTGTGCGGAAGCGCGGGTTGGAGCCTTTAATGCCAGCGCACTGGCAGGTGGACTTCTCCACAATGCCGGACCATCTATTCACCGCTGCAGACGACCCAGCATACATCGAATCGGTCACGTTGGATGGGACGTTCAATGCCACAACGGCGTTCCAGACACTGGTGAACCTGGGCGGGTTTGTCCGCGGGAAGCTGGAGGGGAAGCACGATGCTGAAGCAAAGGTCGTTTCTAGCTTGAGGAAGTATATTCAGTGGTCCGTCGACGACGCTAAGATGGGTTAGTCCCCCAGATCCCCCCGCTCTAGTATCAATCCTAATAAATATAAAAGCCGGCTTCGAAATCCACCCCTTAATAGCAATATCTTCTTCCCAGGGTAAAGACCCTGCCCATTGCGAGAATCGCATGGATAAAGTATACCTCCCCCCCCCTCCACCGCCCCTCCAATACTTACTAACCAAGTTAGAAACTCCGCGAGATAGCCAAAACCCTCCGATCCCGAGACTCCCACCTCCTTTCAACCGGTCACCCTCGACCAGAAACCTCCTCATCCACAATCTACGGCCTCGCAGTCGCCGGCTGCGTCGCGGCACTAATCACCCTAAATGCCCGCGACGAGAAGGCGCCTACAAGAACTATGCTAGTAGTAGACTTTTCAGAGGCGAACACAGATTTCTGGAATGCCATTTCTGTATGCTCCCTCCCTTTTTTACCCCTTTTGTATTGTTCATGGTGGGGGTAAGACTGACGGTCGTTTCGTGGGGCGGCGCGCGTTCTAGATCGCACTACTAGTGATCGCAGCCAGAGATGACGAGTTGGAACGGGTGGACTTTTATAGAGATCGTGGGGTAGAGAGGAGTTGGAAGACGGGGCAAGTAGAGCCCTGGCAGGCGAAGGGGAGGAGGAAGAGCGGGGCCGAGAATGATGATGAGGATGCGTAGTTTTATCTACTCTTTGGCTTGCCCGGTATTGGTATCAACAGGTGGCTGTGTCCTTTTCCTTTAGCGTTTTTTCTTTCCTTTTGTTGCTTTCCTTTTCTTTGCGGGGAAGGGGTGGGGATGAGGGAGGTTTCGGCAGTGTCGGCGTTTGGATTTGGAATTTTGGAATATGCGGGGATTGGAAATGAGCGGGGGAGTACTACTGCTTTATGACACCGCAGTGGTGGTGGCGATGCCGCAGCAGTACTGCAGTGCTGGGAGGTATGATACTCGCGATACCAAGGTTTGCGTTTTTCTTGCTTCTGGATTATTATTATCGCTCGCACAGAGCACTCTACTGTTCTGTATTAGCGCTTATACCGCTGTTTTCCCCCTTCTCACTTCTTCCTTCATCCTCTCCCTCCTATTTGAGTACTATGCAGTGCCCCAAAAGAAAGGAAGAGAGAGGAGACAGACAGACATGGGGGGATGTCCACTTACTCACTCACTTACACCTTCGCTACTAATCATTGCGCCCTTTATTTATTTGTTTGTTTATTTATTCCTTTCTTCCCTTTGTTTATTCGTTTCTACGGGTATAATATCACCGCGCCAGATATCTCTCATCTTCACTTAACTTGGCCTATAGTAGTTCTTAGTTTAGTTGTCTACCTATCTACCTATCTACCTAGTCTACCCATTTTATCATATGAGATTTATTCCGACAAGCCCCGGATGGGCAGGTGAGCTGATCTTATAAATAATGTGGAAACCCTCGTGGAGGTAGATATCAGTCGCTCACTGGTTCCGGGTATCACATCATTACTTTTTGCAACTTATGATGCTTGGGTATATAAACGTTCATATCACACCATACTTATCCATCCAATATGAACATGCGCAACGAATGAAGTTGTTACAGTAGTAGTAATGAAAAGAGAGGGTAAAAGAAAGAACTCTACCCCCCATACAGGCTATAAAAACGAGATACAGTAAGATTTAATAAAGAGAACAAGAAGAAGAAAAAGTATCCCTCGCGCCATTCCCCGTTCACTTATGAAATACACCCCCCCACCCCCGCCTCTTCGTAATTTATTTCAATTTCAATTTCACCCACACCAACTGCATAGTGAACGTCTCCAGCCCCTTCAACAAGATCTGTCATAACAATAGTTTTCCCCAGGAGAGGGGGGAGTTCAAGGACTTTCCCGATACACAAAAAATAACGCCCGGCAGAGGAAGCAAAAGAAAAGAGGAAGGAGGGGAAAGAGCTGGGCAAAAATAACATAATGGACTTTTGTCTTTGCAGAAAAAATGAGGGGGGTCCGAGCCGCCCCATGAGAACGAACGCTCTTTGGAAAACCACAGTTAGGAGAAATCTTGCACATATGAGAAGCCACGGAATTCCTCTTGCATGGCCTGGGTAAGCACTATATAAGCGGTTAGCATACAGTCTGTTTCAGGGCGTGGGGAGAACGTTGCTTACCCGACTGCACGGGAGTGAGCACCGGGGTGACACTGGTAAACTCCTGGTCAAAATTGGAAGTATCCGTGGCGGATTGAATAGACGGCTTAAAAGGAGGCGGGATGCGCTTGTGATAGATGTCCTCCCAGTTGATATTGGCAAAGAATGGGTGGGACATAATCTCTTGCGCATCGGTAGGCCCAGATCCAAGACGCAACTCAGGCTCCTTCGTCAGGAGCTAATTTGCATATTAGCATACCATCCAGCCAAGACCAAGACAGCAACGTACCTTCTGTAAAATAGATACCGAATCACGAGGCATGTGAATAGGGTATAAAGCCTCGTCCGCAAGAATAGCATCATAAATTTCATCTTCATCTTCTCCACGGAAGGGAGATTGCTGAAGAAGCATCTGGTAAATCAACACGCCAAACGCCCACCAGTCGACAGCACGGCCATAGCGTTTATCCATAAGGATCTAGCCCTGAAAGTCAGCAAACACAGGCATTGTCAAAAGATAAGATAGTAATATCACCTCCGGCGCCATAAACTCAGGAGTACCACAGAAGGTGCTTGTGGTAGACCCATACCACATCTCTTCCTTACAAAGACCATAATCGGCGATCTTAATGTGCCCATCGAGGGTGAGTAGAATGTTATCGAGCTTCAAATCACGATAGATCACTCCGTTCTCATGGAAGTACTTCAATGCCAAGCAAACCTCAGCAGCATAAAACCTTCTGCATGTCAGCATTAACCTTGTTAAGTTTCGATGTAACCTACTGCGCTCTCCTAGATCCGAAAGGACCCCTCTGAATGTGCAACATCAAATCTCCTCCGCTAATATACTCCATGACAAAGTAAACACGAGTCTCCGTTTGGAAACAAGCGTGAAGGTTCAGTAAGAATGGGTGACGTTCCTTATTGGCAATCAAGAACACCCTCTTTTCCGACCTCGTACTCTCAACTTCATCATTCTCAATGATGAACTCCTTCTTCAGAACCTTGATAGCATACAGCTTCTTAGAAGCTTTCGTCTCTGCCAGCATGACTTTTCCAAAATTACCTTTTCCGAGAACCGCAAGGAAATTGAAATGATCCAACCCAATCTTCGTAGGCCTGCTGACTGGCTGCTGTGGCTCAGGAGCGGGCGGCGGCGGCGTCGTCTTTCCGGTAGCATAGGTGCGAGCAGGAGGCACGACCTTCGCTGGTGCTGGAGGGGGTTGGCCATACGACTGTCTCTGATCATACTGAGCAGCTTGTGGCTGGCCATAGCCGGAGGGAGCGGGCGGTACTTTTGATGGCGCCGCAGGGGGCTGCTGCGATATGGAAGTACGATGCTGTTGGTAGGGATTGTCGTAGCCTTGCGCCTGTTGGTATGGAGCAGGAGAACTTGGGAATTCACCGGCTTGATGTTTGGTTTGGGTTGGCGACGTTGGAGCCCCCTGGTAAAAATCAGCAGACTGTCTTGGAGGGTAGCCGGTTTGGTTCTGGACCGTGGAAGGGGGACGTTGGCCAGCATGAGCTGCTGCCGCTACCGCAGTTGGGTCTGGAACACGATTTGGCCGCTGCTCAGGAGAGTAGGGTACAGGTTGTTGGGGGCGGGCTGGTGACGGCGCCGTTCCATACGCGACGTTAGCGGCATTTACGGCAGTCGGAGATGAAGGAGTGTAAGAGTGGGTTCGCTGTGACAGCTGAGCTGGCTCCCCCTGCACGGAGTTCCGGGGGTCCAGAGGAGATGCGTAAGGGTCGCTAGTAGGCCGTCCCGACAAAGGCGATGAAGGGGTCGGCTGGGTGCCAGTTCTCAGATTACGATCTGACATACCTGGTCTCTGTCTTTTGGTCTTCTTTATCTCCCCCAGAATCTGATTGGCAACCTCCATAGACATTCCGCAGAAGTCAGGGACCAAATGAGCACACTGCGAGTGACAAGTAAGACTGCATTCTATCTAATATTAGCCAGGGCAGTCCTCCAAAATTCCAAAGGGGGTATTACCTGTACACCTCCTTGCATTCTTCTTGCCGACTGGCAGCATGTAGCCACAGTGGCAACACCAGTTTGCCCCCATATTGGTCATTGGTTCGAACCTGTGCGGGATGCGATGATTGAGCTTCTCCTCCTCGGGATCTGTTTCGGCGTTTGACTTTGAGATACACTTCGTGACCACCTTTGGGTAACACTTCTTATGGCAAGTGTACTTGCAGTCTGAACACTGCATCCCGGCGGAATACTTGAGGAAGTCGCTACAAAGGGCACAACGCATGATGTTGTAGAACTGTTGCAGCACGAATTTATGGCCATACATTTCATGCACCTCTTCTTTGCGAGCACGAACAGCTCCCTTACGGCCCAGCCCAAGATCGAGCGGACGTTTGTTTCTGTTATATTTGACTGGGTAGAGTTAGCGACGAAATCGCCTTGGGCAGTCTGAGGGGCTTACCAAAGTTGAGGTTGAGGTGAATTTGCCCAACTGGCTCCAGAGCAAACCATGCATCGATACCCGCAGATCCACTCTGTGCTTGTGCTTGCCCGCTATTATTGACGTACATCCCAGCGTTGCCCCCCCCAGCGGCGGCCGGCCCACCGAATCCTTGACTGTAGTTGTAGGCGCCCTCGCCAGGTCGGCCAGTCCCACCCTGCGCCATTTTGTCCGCACTCACCCAGCCAGAGCTCGAGATCTCCTGCTCGATCTTCTTCCTTCTCAGCTCTTCAGCAATGTCAGAAATTCTTACCCACAATAAACCTATTGGCATATGATTATCCCCAGGTTTATCGTAGACGGTCATCTCAATTTCGTTGGCTTTATCGACGTCGATATCGTGGGCTTCATCTAACCACTTGTCGTTCCTGGTAGACTTAGTGCGAACCCGGGCAACATCCTCAACCTTGATAACGACAAACGTTTCTGGGCCTCGAGCGAAGCGCGATGTGGTGGCATGGTCTACATCTTTTACCGCCAAAACACGAATAGCGAGGCGGCCGGTTAACGGGCGTCGAATATTAGGAGAGTTTATGCTGTCATCTATTGAAGTCAGGTCCTGTTCGCTCTAATTCGAAATAAAAGGAAAGAAAGAAAAGGCTTAAAGCCTACCGTCTGCCTCATCCCCAAAGTCCATATCGACGTGGAGGTCCTCATATCTCTTCAGGGCCTGTTTCAGCAATTGGATTTTTTGCCCACTGTCTGTATGTTTGCTCTCTGCATCTTGTCTACTCTTGCGATCCCCTTCCATTTGGTACAGTTTGATCATCTTCTCGATACCCTCCTTGTACTGTTTTTCAACACTGAGCTTGAATTCGAGCTGCGACAGCATCAACTGAATTCTCGGACCAAGATACGGGGTATCATATTTGATTAAATCTATAACAAACCATCAATGAACCAAGGCACTCTATGAACCAGAATGAGTATCATACCAAGTTTAGAGTAATTGGGTTTCGTCTTTGGCTGTGTAGATCCCCCAGGGCCCTGGGCAAACGGCTTATTGGGAGGTAGCATCTGTGAGTTTTGGTATCCCCCTCCATACCCAGCTTCATCTACTGATAAGCATTACTCCCTAAACTCTAAAGGAAAGCTTGCGCACCTCTATCGTTAACGCGCATATCATCCACCCCACTAGTGATCATCATATTCTGTAATTCACCGTACCGTCCCTCCAGATAACTCAAATTTCGCTGCGATTCCCGTATCTGATTGTCCAGCCTCTGTTGGACAGCAGCGTTGTCGGTGGATTGACGCATAGCCCGAGCACCGTTTATGAGGACCTTCTCCCTCTCTATCTTACGATAGACATCTTGAAGAAGTTTATCAGCCATATTCGCGAAAACAAAGGATTGGCGATTCTGAAGTTCCCGAGTTAGTCGTGATCAGGCTCGAATGGGTTGACCGGAGGATGTCCCGATATCGAGCGGAGAGGTGCCAAAGCGTCACAGAGTGTATTTTGTGGGAAAAAAAAGGTACCAGGCTAATGACGAATTCCGCTCCCCGCTCAGCTACAGGAGTTCGTTGTTGCGACTTTGCCTCTTGTTCAAACAATGAAAGGTGAAAAGGAAAAAGGAAAGAAAAAAAGACCTGAGAACAAAAAGAGAAAAAAAGCAACAGTTGGCGAAAAGAAGCCCACAAAAATAAATGTAACCACGAAGAAAGCTTCGATCAATGAGCACGGGAGACGCAGGGTGTAGGCGTCGCCGTTGAGTAGGAAAAAAAGGAGGGGTATCAGCTGTCAAAGTGGCTTCTACAGTAGTGGGGGTGTTGACGACTGGGAGCGGAGTTGGGGTCAAGTTGTTGTTCAGATCCCTTCGGTTCATAAACAACCAACCTACAAGTACATTCGATAACTTATGTGCCGTATACTGTGCGAGTACATACAAGTACCTTCCCCTATTTCCAGCCCGACTCCACCCAGCAACAACTTATTCTCGATAGATCTCAGGAACGCACATCCAATCCTATTGGCCGGAAAAAAACAATTTCATGTAGCAGCCAACTTCCCATGGCTAAAAATACGGTAACCCAGCACGGAACATTCTATCATTTGGTCCGAAAAGGTCATTCGGGATTCCACCCGTGACCCATTTTTCCATGGACAACAAAAAAAAAATACCCCTTTTCACGGCCACCATTCTCAAGACTTTCTCTTGTCTATCCTTTAATTTATTCATTATCGATTGTGATATCAGATATAATATTATATGCCAATTTTGTTGAGCTCACCCGCAGCATCCTCAGGTACCACAGAAGGGATTGTCAGTTACCCGGCTATGAGGCTAATTATCATAGAATTATGAAAACTCTCTCAATATTTTGGTGTCCCCTCCCTTAAATTTAATATAGTTATCAGTGGAGGACAGAGCGATACAATCGAGCACGGGAAAGGAACGTCCTATCCTTTGCGTTTCGTTTCGAGCCCTCCTACTACCAAACACAGCCCAAGGTAAGATCATCACAAGTCACTCGATGACCAAAATTCTATAAGAAATGAGAAAAATGGAAGAAGTTTAAGACGTAAACAGGGGTCAAAATGAAATCGGCAAAGAATCGGGGCTGGGATGTCGGAGTTGCCTCTCTTAGTATCGTAAGGCCTGTCCTTCTTCTTTATGTGTTTCGGAGCAGGTTTTTCTGCCGGACATTCCGCCCCTCTTCTAGGGGAAGGAACTTTGGACAACCTGGCGCATGATCCAATTTTACAAGTTCTTGCGGTATTACGGAGTCGTGGGGTCGAGGTCACCCACCGGTGGCCACCAAAATCTCTAAATTATACATCACAATTTCACCCAGTGCCGGAATGTTCAGCAACGGGATCAGCTCCTGCAGGTAGTGAGTATGTAAAACAGCCTAAAAACTACCCCGAACATATGTAACCCACACGCAAGATATGCTTAACCAACACACGGCATCACCCAAAATTCCCAAATCCCATACCCCGATCACTCTTAGCACGAGAGGTGTTCAACCACGGCCGGCTGTTTCAAGGGCTCCTGGGCATGTAGAAAGATTCAGCGGCAATCCTCAGACTATAGGAATGACTGTATTAGCAAGCACAGATCGCAAACATGACCCGCATCCAAGGCTCAAGGAAATATGCGAGTGACTATGTATGACCAGATATGTGCTTCCAGGGCATATCAATCCAAAGGCTTGCCGAGCTACCAAGCGTCGTTGAAAGCCGGAATTCAATAATAATGGGATTTCTTCATCAACACTTGTTTTTATTTTTTTGAACGACCCAACCTGTGGAGTATTACAAAGGCCTTTACACCCTTATCGTTATGACATGGCTGGTAGCACTTCTTGAAATTAAACTACACGCAAGGCTATAGTCTAAATAGTTATGCAGGCTCACTCTTAACGTCGAAAGCAACGCCAACGACTCCAACAAATTAATCATGTGCCATCACTCGGCAACTAAAACTGATGGCAAAGTCTCACATTACGCCCGATGGGGTATGGAGTCATAACACTCATTACACCCCGATAAAGGGCTAATTGGGGCAATCAGTCTTCAATCCCCAAAGTCCATCCCAATGAAAAAAATAAACACCGCATGCCTACCACCCAATCCCATAAAATGCAGAGCCCACAAAAAAAGGAAAACGTGACGATGGAGGGAAATATGGTAAGGGGAGGTACCAAATAGGGAAAAGAGCTCTAAAGCTTCACTCTGTCATTTGGTGGATCTGCTATTCCTTGTTATCTCTCAAGTTCTTTGTCGACATGTGCGATAAGTGAACTCACCAGCCATGCGCCTGATATTAGGAAGGGCACCTCCACCGCTCAGGTTACCACCCTGAGCAGATGAGCTTTGTGGCCCACTAGAGCTTGAAGCTCCCCCAACAGGACGTTGATCAACTACCTGATGGCGGGTGTTCATCAACCAGTGAATTTGCATGCGGATCCCCCCAATTGCAGCTCTTAAACCAGCAACCTCTTCTTTCATCCTCAAGCTCTCGTTCATCAGCAGCATTCCCTGCTGTATTTCCATCTCTCCCAGCGATGCGGTCAACCGCTCAAGGTCGGAACGTAGATGCTCCTGTTCGGCAAGGAGCTGGATCGTTTGTTCATCAAAAGATGGCGTAGGCGCCTCTGTGGGTGACCTTTGAGGAAGAAGGATATCAATCTTCCTGCGGAGCACTTTGTTCTCCAGCTCTAGCGCTGCGAGGCGATCCGCATGGGCATGAAGTACCGGCCGAAGAAGAGCAAATGCACAAACTCTCGTATGCTCTGATAGCTCCCTCCGAGCCCCCTTCCATGGGCATCCCACATCTGATGAATCACATGGTATAATTGCTTCATCGCAGGTAGCTTCATGAGCTCTGATGTTGGAGCGGGCAAAATCTTCCGAGCAGTGACTGCATACGGCGACGATCCGCGGACACTCCGCTTCGTGACTCTAGATAACAAACCACACCATGAACCACAACCTATCTTCACCAACTACCACTCCCTAACCGCAAGGAGATTTGGGGGAAGTGGGGAGTGATAACTAACCTCCATATCAAGCCTACGACAGCTGGAAGAGCAAAAGGAGCACTCCACCAGCTGGTGTAAGCACTCCGACCCAACATCTTTCCTCATTGTCGTACCACCGCATCCCGAGCACTTTACCGCAGCGAAAGCGCAATCTTCCCTTAGATGTCCGGCCAGTAGGTACCGTGCGCAGGTCATAGGACAACCAGATTCCGAATTAGGACACAAAACCACCAAGTCATTGACCAAATTAGCAATCATGATGGGAGCTGCAGAAACATCCTCCAGTTTCAGTGGTTTCCGGTCGACCGGACATGTCTCTGAAGTCTCAAGGGCCTCGGTAATGCAGCGGGAGCAAAAGGTGTGGCGACATTTTGTGTGAACGGGGTCTATCAGCGGAGAATGACAGATAGGGCAGCAAAGATTATCATCAACTTCTGTAAGGTATGAGAGGTTCCCCAGGTCAAGCGTATTTTCTGATACCAAATCAGGGGGCATTGTGTCGTATTTTTTCCACCCCTGATCTCAGGGGGGTGCATGCGGTGGTGGGGGGAGAAGACCGCCAAGGGATTGTGAGGTGGTTGAATCAGAAAGAGCCTGCGTGACGATTTTTTTTTTCGTGGAGGTGATGATGGTGATGGTGATGGTGTTGGTATAGGTTAAGTTGTAGGTGCAAGCAATGACGACAGAGGTAGTGGTTAGAACAGCGGGGCCGGGCAGGGGGGGCGGGGGAGGATGCGGAGGATGGTGAGGTTTCCAGGCCTGTTTTTACTGCACGAAATGGGGTTCTGCAGTCTCTCTTTATCCACAACTTTTTACTGGCGGTGTCTGACACCCTGTTTTCTGAAGAGATTTACCTTTAACTGATAAATGGCAGATTTCCATGTGTTCAACCCATAGAATTCTTTACGTAGCTTCCTCTTTGGCTAAAACCGCTCAGTTCTGGTGGTCTGCAGAGTATGATATATCATTCAAAACCAGTCCAATATCTGTATATGCCAGAGAACAGCAAACTTGTCTGTGAAACATTGCTGAAATGTGGAGAGGAGTGCACCAATGGATAATACATATTTTGAAGGAGAAAACCTGGTTACTCGAGCATCATAAGGCCTATCACGTCAAGTTCGTCATGGCGCCATTTACAACTGGCTTCAAATACTATCTCCATACATTCTCCTACGATTCCAGTGAAGCTTTCTAAAGCCCGAGTGAAACAACGATGGCCCAAATCTTTGTGCTGATTGAGACCACCGGTGCCGGTATGCCAGTAAAGTTTTTGGCGTCGCGGCTCTTACTCATTCACGTTCACGCAGGACATTCTCTCCGTCGGCGGCAGGCGCCTAATCCCCGTTCCGGACTGGTATCCCCCCTAGAAAACCATCTCATCCTGCCCCCTCCACCTTCCGCCCTTGACACAGTACCGGTATCCTACCAAAGGGCTTCAACTCGAACCCCAGCTCCGGACCAAGCAGCAGCAGCAAAAAGAATCAACTTATTCACCTCTCGTCTACCCCCACACACATTTCAGCAGCCTATCCTTTCATCACTCCCGTCTGCCCTATCCCGATTCTCCTTACTTTTTAGTTTGCATTTCTCATGGCGAGCACAGCCGCCGATCGTCTTCAACTCCTCCAAGAACATATCCGACTCTCCCTCATAGAACGCAAACGAGCTCTCTCGCTCAGGGCACAGCCAGATACCCGAAATACACATGAAATATCACGCAGTCTTGATACTTTGCACCAAGGTATCGAACAATTAGAGAAGGAACAGCAGCAGCTTGAAGTTGCCGGGGATTTGTTCGTCCGACCTTATTCCACTACAGCCCCCCCCCCCCTTCACATTCCTTATCTAGTGCTACCGAGGCACCATGATCACTGATATCAAAAATATTGTTTTGCCTCCAGATCATCTCAAGGCTTAAGAGAAAGGGAAGATGTTCTTATCAGACTCCGTTCGCAATACGATGATTTACACGCGCAATTCACATCAACAGACACCGCGCCCTCAGGTCCTTTAGATCTATCCTTCCGATCCTCCTCGTCGATGATAGTCCCTGGACGACTCAGTGAGAACCCTATAGATGAACACGAAGCTCGGGAGGCCCTTATGGGGAGCCGCGAAACACCTAGTGCCCTGCGAAAGGGCAATAAAACGGTTCGGTTTTCTGATACGTTAGTGAATACGGCTGAGTTGGACAATCAACAAGTGTTGCAACTGCACCGAAGGGTTTTAGATGAACAGGACGAGAGCTTAGACCGATTGTCAGAGAGCATACGAAACCAGCGAGAGCTCAGCATTCAGATAGGTGATGAACTCGACAGTCACGTGCAACTGCTGGACGAGGTGGATGTGTTGGTTGATAGACACCAGGATAGATTAAGCGGAGCGAAGAAGAGGCTCAACAGTGTGGCTCAGACGGCAAAGGACCATGGTACGTGTTCTACATACACCCTTGCCTGGGCCCAAACAAGCTTCAGCCTCTTGTAGGTTTTGCAGATGCTAAACATGAGTACCGTACAGGAAGTTTGGTCGTCATTGCTATCCTCATTATTACCTTAATCCTACTCATCGTTGCTCTCAAATAGTCTGATATCCTCCCTTCCTTCACCAAAACCCAGAAGCTAATCACGGCACCAGATATAATCCCGTTCGTAATCAATTTTTTTTTCCTAGTCATTGGAGTTTTGGGTGGGTGGTCTATCAGCGGAATTACGGGAATCAGCCCGAAAAGAACAAGAGGCTCGAGAAGCCCAATCAATTTATTCGCTCGTCAGCGGTGTTTTCATAATTTGTGACTTTTTCCTTTTTTTCTTCCCTTCTTCTCATCACCTCCTTCCACTTGCCCCCACTTATTCCTACTTGTCTCCGCCTTTTTTCCTTTCTTTTTCTGCCAGCCTGCCACCCGTACAAATATTCCCTTCGTCTTGTTCCATAGTCTGTAGATTCCGGCAAAACTTGAAGCCTAAGCACGTCATGCATGTCAAACAAAGAAGTCATTCTTCAGTAACGCGAACCTCAACCCTCACAAATAAACAAAAAATACTCCGGGCGGTCATGATTCACGATACGACACATCCGTCAGTCCGGCAAGGTACTGTGGGGCATGTGGATGGCCTATGGGTATATTACCACCGATTGCATTGGCAACTTTCATGACGCGACAAATAGATCTCTGCCCTGCATTTATAGACCCCTCTGTACCATAGCAATCAACAAGGAAGGACGCTCCCCTCAACACCTCACGAGAGGATTCTCCCACAGTACCTGAGCCACGCTACTCAAGCAGCAGACTGGCCAGCGGTAACTGAGCCTTATTTATTATTGTTATTATTATTATTATTATTATTATTATTATTATCCGTCCTTTGCAGTATTTCCATCGAAACCCCTCCTCATCACAACCAGCATCAAATCCTATCATCTCGCCTTGCGTTGCATTGCTCCGCATATCGTACTATTCATGCTCGAGTAAACAATACAACACGCACACGCACACGCACACTCCCAACCCAACCTCGCCCTCTCTGCGCAGTATGATACAGTATGTACAGTACTCGTACGTACCTGACTCACGATCATTGACGCGCACAAGGTGCTGTATCATACTAGTGCCACAGGCAACCTTCCGACCTCTTGCAGGCAAGAACCTACTCCCCCCCTCTGCTTCGTCACGGGAAGGGAAGAGAAAGAGGGGAAAAAGAAAAAAGGAATTTTAAACATGGTGTAACCACCCACTACGAATATTTATTTTGTTTCTGTTTTTGTTTTTATTTGGTCCATTCTGACTGTGAAAGTATCGTAAGCTGAAAATATTCGAAGGCGTACTCGCACCATACTGCCGTTGCATTGCAGCACAGTGCTTTCAATACGTGTGTGTGTGGTGATATTTCGAGTGATTCTGTGTGATTCTGGGGTTGGATCAGCGAGGTAAGGTGGGTATGTACAAGTACAGTACAGTAGGTACCGTAGGTGTATTATGATACTGGGTGGGGGGGGGAGAAGGCGTTTGTTGCTATTATCGTGTGGTGTTGTGCGAATGGTACAAGTAGATGAGGTGGGGTGAGGGGGCTGGAGTTTAATTTTTTGTTTGTGGTTCGTGTTCAGATTTGGTTTGGTTTGGGGGGTCAGGATAAGGTTGAGGTCGAGGGTTATTTGTATCCTATCGTGTTGTCGGGGTTGTATGATATGATGGATCTGTGAGGAAGATTTTATGCATTTATGAATTTATGCAGGTGATTGCATTATGCTCTGCCGGGTGTTTTTTTTTTTTCATTTTTTTTTTTTCATGCATATCATGAGGTGTATATACGGTCGATGGTTGGACGAACACCTCAAATGCGACGTTTTTCCAAACAACAAACTATGGTTGCGTTAGCTTACGTTAGCTTACGTTTTTTTCGATTGGGTTATAATTAACCTTCTTTCTGAGCCAAAAGTTTAAAAAGGAAGCAAGCAAGCAAGCAAGCCAGCCTCGCAGCATTTTGCACTCGCCTGACCAAGAAGGCTAAATATATATATTCATGCATTCCTTCACTCAATCCTGCACCTGCACTGCGCGTATCGGATATATCACGACCTTCCTTCATCCTCCATCCCAAAGAAGAAAAGAAGAAAGAAAATAAGAAACCGACTTTTTGCTTACTCGCTCCCTTCGCCTTTTTTACCCCTTGACATTTCTCTCAGAATCGTGATGTATCTTCTTCCTCGTCTCATTCTGCAACTTTACTATCTCCCCGTCCGAAGCGTCGATTTCTCCACGGTAGGATTTGACCTGTCGTGACAAACCCCGTCGTTATCAGCCAGTCAGCTAGCTATACGATCATCGTCGCCTCTAGCATGATGGATGGGTAGATGGATGGATGGATGGATAGGCGGAATGGGCATACAAAAGCCTCGGAATCGGAAGCAAGTTCCTCATGCCAGCGTGGGTATTCAGTTGAGCCCTTTGCACGCTTTCGTAGAAGGCTATTTTTGTCCTTTTCGAGGACCTGATGATCAAGGTTAGCATTATATTATCATAGAAGGAGGAGGAGGAGGAAGAGGAAGGAGTGAAATTAAACTGGGGGTGCAAAACCTCAGGATCGTTATCACGTCTCGTCGCGGTCCCCACGAACCTTCTACCGCAGTGAACCACCGCAGCACCAGGTCGCGCAGAAATGATTCCCCGTCTTGGAATTATTGACGGTCTGAGGAGGGCTGACATGTTCGAGTTGTGCGTGATATGGCGAAGATGAAGAGAAAAAGAAGATGGATAGACTAATTGAGAGGTACTGTACTTTGGATATAATACTTTTTTTACTCAAATAAATAAAAGACATTTCTAAAGGAGAATTTTTTTTTTTTTAATAAATATCCTGAAAATCCTGGAATATTATTCTAGTATCATACAATGGTCGAATCAAGCAACTATGATACGTGTAAATTTATCGTACGTCATACCTCGCCGTTTGTGAGGGGATCGTTATGTCATACTGTATCGTAGTCTGAAGTCTCCGCTGCAAGGGGGTTAGTTCCTTCCTTCCTTCCTCACTCACTCAATTTACGAGTATTGGTCCGCTCCATGACCTTTTTCCAGGCCTGGAACAAAAAGCATTTAGTCCGTCTTCCCCACACCACTTCATCATCGTTTGTTAACCTAGTCTTGTAGTCTATCACTTAGAATTAGCTCTACGCATAGACTACGGTATGTCACCCCTCTTGTAGGACGTACGAGTACAGTGCAGAAGCACAGAGTCTCGCGAGGAAATAGGGCAGTTACGAGCACTAGTATAATACAAGTACATGAGGTCGACTACGGTACCGCAACGGGTGTGCTTTGTCTGTCAGTTCCAGTTAATGGTTTCCTATCAACTTTATCCGTAAATCTTAGCACGGTTCAAGACTACCGTATATAAGAAATGGTCAAGTTTTTTTTTCCTGAAACTTTTGAAATGGGCATTCATCGTACAGTACAATATCATCATCATACTAGACTATATCCTAGTCCCTCGTAAGGGAACTTGATTCGGGGCAAGGTAATTCAAGTTTAACATCTGAAATAATCACTTGCTGGTAGGAAAACGTACTCACGGGAATGTACTTGTACTAGTACTGTAACTGGTACATTACATATGGTCCTCCCGAGGTGGACCTTGGCGGATCTGCCGGGCGAGGTTGTTTGGAATAACTTTGATCCATGGTCAACTCTTGAGCTACGGTACGATACTTGTAACGTCGTATGGTCGGAAATTTGTGCACGTTATCATACAACGGTATTGTGAGAAAAACGGTTAAACAGGGACAGAGAGGGAATGTGATTTAGATAATGCGGTATGGTACAACAGATAATTTGCCCAAACTTCATATTGAGAATTGCTCCCTTGCGGGAGAGAGAACCTTGTACGAGTACTGTACTGGTGCGAGTGCGAGTTGTATCCCGGCATTGGACTCTTGTAAGGGTATCATAGGGATAATTGACTGAAACGGATATGGATATATTTGGTTAGATGATATTGAACAACTGTTTTATTGAACCTTTTTTTTATTTTATTTTATTTTATTTTATGCTTTCCCCGGTTTGAGATTAGTATGCCTGATTCAAGGAAATCCTAGGTATAGTATCATACTTGTACTCTGGCATTTCTAAAAGACAAACCTGTAGAACAGTTATCCCTTACCCCCCCCTCCCCCGAAATCGACTAACCTAAATCCAATCCAGTCAGCCAGCCAGCCAGGCACATTTGACAAAACCGATTCCCGGAAACGATTCCTGCATCGCTTTTAGCAGAGGATTTTCCATTGTTCGCTTTGGATAATCAGATAAGTGGAGCTGGATGGCGTGCGAAAACCACCCGAACGAACCCGAGTCCGGGACCAGCACAAGTAATCGGGAAAGAAAGAAAAAAGAAACAAGGTTTATACGGTGCAAAGTGCCTAAAGGTGGGTCCTCCGGTGGAACGGGAATTCCGTGGCAACCGATCGGAGTTGAGCCCGGAATTGCCAAGACACAAAGAAGAGGGCGAATGAGACACCTACGTATGATGCAAGCAACCGGTGGAATGATGGATGATGCAGAAATCAATAAAATTACACATTTTATTTAGTATAATAATACATTTAACAAAAGAAAGGAGACATGAAGAAAGATTTATGCCACAGGAACACGGCGATGACTTTTATATACAACATCAGTGAATTGAGCAGTACCATATCGTAATCCATCATAGTAGGCATTTAGTATGCGAGTACTCTTCAACCAGTATTTAAGCAGTAACTGTGGGGGTATCTCTTGTAAAGCTTTTAGGACTGTTTTAACCAGTGAAGGCCAATTATATTGGCAATTCTTCCTTGTATACCACTTTGCTCTCCCCCACCTGTACTCAATCCAATTGAGTTCACAATGATATTTGGGAAAAAACAAGCAAAGATGGCCTCTTCTTTCAATATCTTCTTGCAGGCGCGACTTTTGTTCCATAAAGTCAGGCTGTACTGAAAGTAGCCTTCTAGCACAGCAACTATTGCCACTATGACTTTGATCCTTCTTAAGTTTCCTGCTTTGACAGTCATGCCTTAGTCCTCCTTCTGGCCAAAGACCACGTTCCTTAAGAACAGCCTTGCATCCCTTTGGCATTCCTCGCCAACGTTCAGGAATAGGGAGATCCTCTGGACAGAAACTCATCTTTTGTGTATATAAATTAACACCATTCGGTTTATAATACCAGCCATCTCGCATATGAGGCTGTTTTCTACCTGGATCCATATTCATATGTGAAGACCTGAGGGCATTTGGTGCATCAGCGGTATGAGATGTTGCACGGTCAAAGAGGAAAAGTGCTTGTGCATTAGGAAAGGTGGTTTCAAAGATTGGAATTGCAATATTCAAAACCTGGTCTACCAAGTGTTCACTTTTCCATCAAGATCGTTTTCCAATCTTTATATATTCGGTGTCTTGTCGAGGATTGAGTTTGAGACCAGGAATTGGTTCGGAATTGCGATTTGCAAGTGATGCAGGTGGTGGGGTTGAGGCAGGTATTTCAAGCCAATTGCAGGGAAGAATAAAGTCAGAAACCATCAGGCTTTGACCTTTTGACTTCTTTCTGATAAGATGTTTATCCTTATGAACCCATTGATGATGCACACCATCATTTGAATGAAATGTGCATTCATCATGGGCACAAGGAATCAACAATCGCTTACCAGCTGGCAGAGGAGCATTTTCCAATTCGGCTGAGGGTGACCATTTGGGCATCCTTTGTTCTAGCTCCTTCCATTGTGGAAGAAAGCACTGTTGTCGATAAAATACCACATCAGGCTTCTCATGGCCATCAATATACACCCCCTTTCGTACTTCCTTCCATTCAAAGCCCAATATCTTCAACCATTTAATTGCTGTGGAAGCTGTCAAACTCATTTTCCCATTGGTTTGCATTTTCTATCAGTGCTTGATAAACACAGGAGACCCGAATCTGTGCATCCTGGTAACTGGTTCGCTGTCACGATTGGTGACTAAGCAAGGCAGAATTTTGCATGACTCATAGTTATGAGTCACAAGGTTGTTATATTTCGCACTATGACTCATTAAAAGTCATGGGGTTTCACATGATGCACACTTGTGCAATCATTGTTATGTAGTGATTGGTTGATCATGCGCATGACTCACATTTGTGAGTCATATGATGTAATGATTTTCGCACATGACTTACACTATGAGTCATGGGTTTCGCACATGTGACCACTTTAGGGCACATGACTTATTATATGAGTTATGATTGGTTGGCGCGCGGCGCAGTTGACTCTGAGGAGTCAGCAGATGGATTTCATAGTATGACTCACTATGAGTCATAGAGGTCGTGTGACTCACAGGTATGAATCACCAGGGTTAGGGTTGAGGGAAGAGTGCCTATATAAGGACCTCTAGGCCACCTGTAGTTAGGACTCTTCACGCAACCATCTAAGTTCTTTCCTATACAATTACTTTAC
>QFET01005503.1:0-26537 GCA_003316355.1 Tuber calosporum | reverse complement strand
GGGGGCAGAATAAATCGGGTGAATCATTATGCTATCGGTGGGGGGGGGGCTATGTTGAGAGGTTTCCTACGTATTGCGTAGGCAACTCTTCAAGGCCAACAGCGCTCTCCGTCGGAGTTAGTAATTGGGTGTATGCTAGACCTGCCTTTACGGGAATCCTCCGGCGTGACGGGAGATATTGCAAGATCTTGCATGATCCACTATCTCCGCCAGGTCTCTCTCTGATCGCCTTGCTCGGAGAACGAAAAACATCTGTGAAGGGTTGGTGTTTTCCTCACAAGGTAAGGCCTGAGTGTGCAGGTTTCGCAATTCCGTTTAACCTGCCAAATTAAACCTATCGTGGGCTAATTCTGGGTTGACAGAGATTACCGTAGAGGTCTCGGGGAGGTAGTGGATTATGATATATCATACTAGATTCACGGTGTTCCACTAGCCACCCGCTAGGTTCGTGCGCAATTCTGGGTCATGCCAACGCTCTCGACAAACAGTCTGGAAATCCACCATGTAGTGTATACAACCACAAAAGCTCGAATAGAGGAAAGATGTGCTGGGATGCCGGAATTCTCCCTCTTAGTTGGGCGAGAGGAAAACGCCGCAAAATTGCCCTCGGTTGAGATAAAACACGGGGGTATCCATAGTGTATTACTAGGAGAGGAAAAGCAGGGTCCTGGCATGTCTTCTTTTGTTCAGGTTTCCATGGTCGTCCCTTCTATCGAGAGTCCAACAGGAATCTATTTCACTCTGGGGACCGGGATTGACTAGCCTACAGCAGGTCAGAGTGGTTATGGGGGTGCAATGGGGCTGGGCGGAGGAGGTGTGGCTTCGGGGATGATCAGATGGAAGGTTGGGTCCGCGGCCATTGGTGAGAGGACGACCCCAATGATAGGGATGGTTGGGAGAAGGATTGAAGCAGAATTGTTTTTTTTCTCGGAGATTTGAAGACTTGGCGTAGATCTTTTTTGACTGGTGATCATATCATACAAGGTATCATGTGAGGGGGTTTTCATGGGGTTTCGATGTGAGGGGTGCGGGTTCTTTGGTCGGTCGGGCATCGCGACACAAGCGAACCCCGCCATTCTCTAGCATCGGGGGGTGTATCATATTATTATCATGTCATAGACGCAGTGCCAAAACCCAACCCGTGGTTTAATACACAAGTACGGTATGTGTTGACATATGGCATACTCGAGTAGTTGGTCCAGCAGTGCAGTTATGGGCCGGCATGAGAATATGGTGGGGTGCTGCCTCGAGGAAGTTGATCTGCCCTTTTTTTTTTCCTGTGGCATAACCTTGATGTTCTGCCAGCCCTGCCAAGGTCCAACTCAAGCCATAGTCACGTGGGGGCTCCCTACAAAGGAATCTCCAAACGCGAGCGGGAACTTTCCCAAACAAAATTCCCAACATCAGTTCGTTGACTTGCTTCGCTCTGCCAACCCTTTCTAGCTCCTCCTGCGTCCTCTGTTACTACGTCGCTTACAACCGATACTGTAATTGGGTCATTCCATCGTCCGGTTTGCGGGACTAATTTCGCATGCCTTCCTTTCGAGATGATCATATTCTTGTACTGGTTCCAGTCCACCCTTTCTAGTTTGATAGCTAACAAGCGTAGGTGATATCCCCCGGGTCGCAGGTAACGTTGGCGCAGCTAGGTTTACCTGAATCTTTCACTCCCGCTAAGCTTCGTCTCGCGAGTCGCATGTTCCCCGCATTGGAGCCAGGAACATGGACATGGACCAAGGTTAGGGAAGCTCGCGAGGGTGAGAAGGATCGATTACTTGCAACGGCGATGGCTGGGCAGGATGACGATGACGATGACGACGATGATGATGAAGAGGAGGATGAAGAGGAGGAGGATGATGAGGAAGCTGAGGAAGGCGATGAGGCTATTGTCGCAGGGACCAAACCCGAGGGCGACAACACGGAAAAGCAAAAGGCTTTAGGATCCACGGTCGCAGACGCGGTCAATGCAACCACAGAAGGCACCGCTAAACTCGACATATCCGAAAAAAAAGTGGGTAAAACGAGCGAAGGAGGGGCGGCTGTGAAGGATGAAGTAAAGCCGTCGGACTCGGGATTGAAGGCGGAGGACTCGGAGATGATGGATGTCGCTGGCGAACAAGATGAGGAAGTGGAAGAAGAGGAGGAGGAAGAAGAGGATGACGATGATGACGAGGATGAGGAAGATGAGGATATGGGTGATGTGTATGTGGAAGATGAGGACGATGAGGAGGGTGCGGTCTGGTGTATGAAGGAGGGGAAAGTTGTTGACTGGGGATGTTTTTTTGCGCTATTGTAAACTTCCTCATACCATTCTCTGCCCTTCCCCCCATACTGACTCTCTCTAGGCAACACGTTCACGAAACAATTAACCCGACGTTCCATACTCCAATTCTTATGCTTTGCCCCCCAGTTTTCACACCTAGTGATAAAGAGAGGGTTACCCAGTTCGTATTCGAAAAGTTGAAGGCTCCTGCTTTTGTGCTTATGGACATGGCTCTAGCAACGTTGTGGGCCTACGGCTTGTCAAATTCTACAATCATTGATGTTGGGTTCGAGAAAACGGATGTCACACCGATTTTGGATTTTGCTGTCCAGGAACGAGCCCGTGAGACAATTCCCGGCTGGGGCGGGGAGTCAATGACGAAACATCTCCTGAAGTTACTGCCGGATCTGAAATACGAGGAAGCCGAGCAGCTCAAACGGTCACCCATTTGCGAAATATTGCACTCTGGTAATCTTTTGCCAAACGCAACCTCTGTGAACACCGCGATTGCGGCAGGAAATGATAAGATGAGGAGGGCAGCAGAGCTAGATGGATCTGATTTAATTGATGAGGAGGAAGGCACCATGAACGTGGCTGCTATCGTTGCCTCAGGGAAAACACACGAATTTCTTGCGAGGAGGGAGAAAGAGAAGCGCGGAGAGGCGGAACGGAAGTTACCCAATAAAGAGAGGGTGACCAATTGTTTCTGGGTGGTGGAGAAGAAGAGGCCTGGTGACGAGCCAACATCGTCTTCGGCAATGGTTTTGGATGAACCACAATCTGCTATCTCAGTATCAGCGCCAAAGCTCCCTGAGGTTGTTGTTGGTGCAGAAGCACCTCCAGCTATTCCGGTTGCAATAGTAGTTGCAGAGGTTTCATCTAATGTCATCGTGCCCGCAGTTTCTACAGATGCTACACCGGCTACCCCAGCTGACCCAACCGATTCCGCTCCCCCCGCACCTCCTGTGGCTACTACTGCTCCAGAGGAAGTGGCTACTACAGCTGCGGTGGCTCCCGTCCCAACTATAACCACAGAAGCCGCTGCTATTGAAGGCGCGATTGTAGAGAAGCCCAAGACCGAGGACCCCGCCTCCGAGCCTGCGAAGCCTGCCGAGGTTGCGGAGACTACTGTGACTATGGAAGTAGTAGCTACTGCAGAAGTTACGGCTACCAGTACTACGGAAACTACTAATATAGTTACTGCAGCGCCCCAAACTGTGAATACCACGGCAACCGTCGCACAAGAAACTGAGGTTGCACCACTTCCAGCTCCAGCTCCAGTTCCACCTCCTATCGCCACAGATGAGGAAGCGCTCCGCAAACAAAAGGAAAGGGAGAGGCGGAAGGAAGAGAAAAGGGCAGCAGCGGAGGGACTTCCCAGGATCAGCGAAGACGAGATCCGTAGGGAGATTCAAGTGGGTATCGAGCGCTTTATGGCGGCAGAATGTGGGATCTTACAGGTACTGGCGGACCGTATATGGAGAGTTATTTCGAAGGTCGAGGACGTCTCCCGTAGAGCAGAATTATGGGAAAGCCTCATTCTCGTAGGAAACGGTTCCAAGATTAGAGGTTCGTCTCCCCGTTTAATAGGATATACTCCTCTGCATTCAAGTTTTGACAAATAATATAGGGTTTAAGGAAGCTTTACTTCAAACTATCCAGAGCAAATACATCATCCCCCCTTCCTCCGCGACTATCTTTTCTTCCGAATTGCCCTCCAACATGTCTACCCCCGCTGCGACTGGGACATCAACACCCATCCCGCAGGCGGGCCCTTCCACCCATACCGGCGCTAACCCCCTTCTCGTCGCTGCCACCACCTCCAACCTCCCACTCCCTGTCATGGGTCACCATGGCCACCACTCCAGCCACGGCCAGACGCCGACAAATGTCAAGTTCCCGCGCGCACCAGAGTATTTTCCCGAGTGGAAAGATGCCGGATTCGAGGAGGCGGCGTTCCTGGGAGCTCAGGTCGCAGCAAAGGTTTTGTTTATCGTTGACCAAGGCGCCAGCTGTGGGTTTATGACAAGGGTGGAGTACAATGAGGGTGGACCCGCGGCTATTCATAATCTTTGATCACTCTTTCATTAATTTTTCTCTTTCTCTTTTTCTTTTTGTTTCTAAGCGGTCCTTTAGATGTACTTGTAGGATGTAACCAGCCAGTAAGTTCAATTGAAACTTTTGCGTTATGCCGTTGGTTTGCTATAATATATACTTGTATGGCTGTAAAAGGGTATTTATGAGCCCTTGCGATAGCTAATTATCACCATTTATTTATTTATTTACCTAATCACCCTATCCAAGCCACCATACTCGCACTCGTACAGTAATTCCGCGGCAATCACATATTATTACAAGAGCTCAAAATCAGGACGGCCAGGGACGCGACCCGCGGGGCCCATGGTGGTAACGTATCGCAGGTATGTAGATGGCAATTACGATGAAAAACGAACCGAGTAATGTACGAGGCAGGTGACAAAAATGGTGAGCAGAATGGCATGTAACAAGCCAAACCAGGCTACTTCACACTTGGATCTGATATATTTGGAGACTGAAAAAAGATTGAAAAAATTAAAAAAAAAATTGAAAATTAATAGAAATGGTCTGAAACCCTATCAAATATCCTCCCCTAGGTGCTCAACAGATTATCGAAGAATTGTAGGGTACCATACCATACTTTGGCACACCAATGATAAAAGTTGAAGTTAAAAACAGCGCCAAGCCTTGCTATCTCCCATATCATACAAAATGGTTTCATATTTTGTAAAAACAAATGTGCTGCGGTAGTACTATGCATAGCTCTCTCTTTCACTATCTTGATGATAATTCCTTGACTAGTTCAGGTACAGAGTATCTCTAAACAGCGGGAAAGCGAAAAAAAGAGGGGGGAGGGGGGTGGGAGGATTTGGTTTGGAATCGCTTCACTGCGTCAGTCATTGGAAAAAGTCTTAAATTTGGCTGGTTTCTGTTGTAACACACTTAACACTAGGGGTATTCAAAGTTAAAAATGTAGCAAAAACTTAGCTTACTTTATGGCTTCATGTAAGCTTGGCATATCTAGGAAGCGTTAACTTGCTATGACTTTATTGAAACCAACAAAAAATGAATTTCAGTTTGGTACAGAGGTCTGGAGGATGGTAACGAGTAAATGTTGGTAAACGGTAACAGAATTCACATAGATTATGTCAGTGGCCTGTGGCAAAAAAAAAAAAAAAGTAAGGGAAAGAATAGCTGTGACCGCAAGCCATCAACTGAAAAGGAAAATACCATGCACTTTTGAAAAAGTGAGAATTGTTTACCACATCCTTTGTGATTATAGTAGTGGCGATATTTGCAATAATCGCTTTTTTCATAATGTCAGATTCCTTTTTGATTTTGCTTAAATTTTCAGGATTCTGAAGCTATTCGATCAGGCATTCGTGTTCTTACTTTGTCCAAAAAGTGTTTGCTCAATAATTGTATGGCATTTTGGAGATATTCAATATAGTAGAGCTTTCTTCTTTCTTGTTTTCAAGTTGAAATCCTATTACACTTTGAAAAAAAATATACTAAACTTTATTCATATATTTGGCTTTTTGTACTGAGAAAATTTAGGGGTTCTCAACTTTAATACTTTGTTTTCTATGATACCAATGGCCTATCACATCTGGTAAGCTAATGAAAATTCTAGTATCTATTTGTGCCTACACTTTTCCCTTTTTAACTTGAAATACCCCTACTGCTTCACCATCTCTCACCAGTATTCGTATGTAGGACTGGAACTTGTTACCATCTCTTTTATTGTTGCCTCTGTTTTTTTTTGGTTGGGGGTGGCATAAAATGTATATCATACCTGTCGTATCTCTTTCTACGATACAAGTACTAGAGGTATTCAAAGTTGGAATACAAGATTCTGAGCAAAAGTAAAGGCAGGATCTTGCATTAGAGTACTTGATACAATTAACCAATTGTATTGCAGAAGTTTTAGTAGGATGTTTGAGAACCCCATCACAATGTACATCATCTATTGTAAGAATTAGTGCAGTTTGGCAAGAAAAGTTTTCATCAAAAATGTCAAGAAAACAAAAAGTGCAAACATAACAATCCAAATCATGAAAGAAAGGAAAAAGGTCAACAAGCAAGTTGCAAATACCAAACCTCCATTCTGTATAGACAGCAGTGAGACAGCAGCTTTAATTTCCTGTCTTGAAAAAACTGAAAACTAGGTAAAAGAAAAAAAGGGATCTGGTGTGTCAAAAAAACAGATATTCAGAGAAATGGTGGCAAAGATACCAACCAAACTGGAAGTTAAAGTTGGCTATAAGTTTGACAACCTCCTCAAATCCTATAGGGAGGCTGTCAAACTCAATAGTCAATCAGGGTGGGGCCTGTCTATAGGAGACTTGGATGCAGGAAAAAGATCACTTGGAGGTATATTATTTCATAGTAAATCAGACTATACAATAAAGAAAATTTGGAAAAAAGGGAAATAGATATACAGATAAGAGAAAATAAAAAGAAAATCAAAATTTATATTTGCAAATAAAGCAGAAAAGTTAATAATACAGGGATAAAAAGGAGAAACTATGTTCCCATTATCCATTCTTCTGTTGTCTAAAAGGGATATTTGACGATAATCCTGATATTCGGCCACCTGTTCACTATGACTTACAAATATACCATGCAGCAGCAGTACTAGCAGTTGAAGGGCTAGTTACCGCAATGGGGGAGGATAGCTGTCACTAGCTAGTTGATAGTGAATGGGGGGGTTATAGTAATACTAGTTATAGTTGTTGTAAGGAAGAAGAATATAAAGAGAGAATGGGGGAAAGGATGAGGGTTATTGGAAGGAGAGAAGGAAGAATCATAAGAGGGTCGGAAGAGGAAAAGTTAGCTTCTATGTGCTTGGTGGAAGGGAAGAGATAGAAGAAGAAGGGAGGGAGGAAGGTGGGGAGGAAAGCTATCTGAATCAATGGTTGACAAGTGGTATTCAAAGAGAAAGCAGAAAGAAAAGTACTGATGATTAGGAGGAAAGGAGGGAAAGCTGGCAAAGAGAATAATTGAGAAGCCTGATGGGTAATTATAACGCTCCTACATATCAGTTAGTATAGTATACCGGACCTGAGCCCCACTAGAGGCCCTTGAGGGCAGTGGCGAGGAAATGTACCATAGGCCGGAACAGGGACTTAACGACCTAAGGTAATTAGGCTAAGAGAGGTACCTGGATATTTAACTGGGTAGGGTAACCATGCTAGGTAGGGTAATCCGGATCAACACTCAGGCAGGGTAAACAAGCCAGGTAGGGTAACCCTGAAGCATAGTTAGGCTGGGTTACCTGGAAGAATTGTTATGCAGGGTAACCCATTTAGACTGGGTAACTTGCCCTCCAGGGTTAGACAGGGTAACCAGCTAGACAGGGTGACTAGAAAGTCCTATGAAAACATAGTAAGAAGAATAGACACAGCTGAGTGTCCAGTGTGTGTGTAACCAAGTATATCTATGTGATACAGACTAGTGTAAACAATAAAGTGGTTACAAAGGACAACATGGTGATGCAGGGGGGGCATTATGCGATCATCCAAACTGATTTGCACTATGATAGGAACAAGTTATCCTACTATAACATTAAGCGAATTGCCAAACCTTACTGCAGTCACTTAGGACTACTGGGTGAGGTTTTGAAAGTCCAACACCTCCAGGCGGCTCCCACGTTCACCCCTTGCACGGGTGGGAAAGGGTGACAGTTATGAAAAGCCTAACAAAACTGTGAGATTGAAGGCAGTCAGATTATACCATATACGTCACTGCCCTCCATCTGACCAGTTGCTGTTTGGAGGATATATATAGTGATTGGTGATGGCCGACATGTGCAATTTGCTAGTATTGACATCAGGGGTTACTGAGTGGGTACTCTAGGTACCTAATATCCCTATGGGAGGTGCAGGAGCCACTCGGAATCACGGTCTGAGTGTCCCGGATGAATGGAAGTTTATCTGAATAAACTCTTATGCAAAATGGTAACTGTTAGCCCCTGAACTATACTACTACTGAGATGTGTTACAACAGCACTCTGAGAAAATTAAGTCTTCTCATAGCTGAGCTGGTTAACAAACCATTGGGTATGGGTAGCTCCCATTCAAGTTAACAGAGTAGTACCACTCAAAGGGCGAGCTATGGAGTTATTTGGAAAGTTGCCGATTAGCCACGTAGACAAAATGTCTATATTGCTTGCATAGATGAAAATATAATTGTGCTACAGAGTCGTAACTGAGATAATGAGTCCCATGTCGACTTGACAGCAGGCTACTGACAAGACTTCGATCTAAAAGGTTTTTCTCTCCTGCAGACATATTGGAGATGCATTGCAGAAAACCAATTAGATTGGTGGACTCTCGTTATCCTAGTTATCCGCAGACTTTGGAAGCTGACTCTGAGGAAGTCCAGCGTTGATAAACCCAGAGAACAGAAGGGTGCTCATTTATGGTCGGAGTAGGGATGGGTGTCGATGGCCTTTATCATTCTGCTTAAATAAACGCGATCGGCATTCTACTCTGATAAACACACACTCCTTTCAAGAAGAACTTGATTTGTGTGAAGTTGCTGCTGGACGATATTAAGTTTTATCATAGTGATTTAATTATCTAACCCTTTACCTTCCGAGGACTTTCTTTTAAGTTGTTGGTGCTGTCGCAACCATAGGATCCATTTTCCTACTGTGTGCACCTGTGACAGAAATTCTCTGGAACCAATTGTGTTCGCAGACGAAGAGGAAGAATATATAAGAACAAGTGATTTGCGGATGAAGGAATGACAACAAAAGGGAAGTTCCAATCCATAACCAGTTCAATTGAATACCTCTTCGACCCGTTAGCTAGTACACTAAAGAAGTTTTCCCAAACTGTTATTAGAAGATGAGGATGAGGGACTCTCACATGGTGATGGAAAAGGTGCAAGAAAGAAGAGAGGTAGTGGTGGAGCACTTGTTGATGCAGTTTCAATACTTGCATTAGCAAAGATTCAAGGCTAGGAAAAAAAAAAAGTTAGAGTTCTTAAACCACTACATTGTTCAGCAAGGCGAAGTATGACAGCAAGAGCTGGATCTTGAGCAAGAGAAATTAGCTCTCAAGAATGTGAAAGCAAAAGTTGAACATCAAAAAAATAAACTATTATTACTTCAACTTCGCACATCGATCTAAGCCAATACACAATACCACTCCAATTCAAATTCTAACTCTGAACATTTTCCCTCCCTATCCTTATTATTTTCCAACATTTCATTCTTTCATTATTTCTTTCATTCCTTCTTTCTTTATTTTCCTCTATTCCTTCCTTCATCTTTTCATTAGACTTTTTTTCACTTGTTTTCTATTTTTTCTCTACCCCTTCCTTTTTCTAACTTCTTCCTCCTCTGTCCTTCCTTTTCATATTCTTTTATAATCTTTCCTCTCTCACATTTTATTCTTTTTCCTACCTCCCTATTTTTTATTCTCACTTATTTCTCCTTTTATTTTTTCTGTCCCCTGTTTTCTTATTTCTTTCTTTCTTTCTTTTGTTCTTACATCTCACTTCTGTTTTTGTTTTCCAAATTTGCTCCTCTCAGGGGTCCCTTTACGCTTTTCCTTCTTCCACTTTTCCTTCTTCCACTTTTCCTTCTTCTACTTTTCTTTTTTCACTTTTCCTATATTTCACCTTTTCTTTTCGGTCCTTTTCTTATCTGTTCCCTTTTTCCTCATTCTATTTTCTTAGTTCCTTTTTCTTATGGTGCCTTGCGACTAAAGTGTGCACCAAGGCCTTTGCACCATGCAACGCTCAACCCTCAGAGGAATTAGGGTTATGGTATGAAAATTCATAACTCAAATCTGCCTATGTTCAATCCACACTGCAAGTTTACTTTTTACTGTAATTCCTATCTTGCTTTTTAATTAAATTAGATATTAAATATGGAGAAATAGAGATTTTTATTATTTAGTTACAGAAAATAATGTTGCTAGTAACTTTACAAGAGAGTTCTATTCAAAATCTTGAGTAGAAACATGCCTGTAGGACTTGTACTTAGTATGAACAAGTTTCCCAAACTCAGGAGAGGCATATGTGATTTTACTGCGATAGGCTTCCATAATGCGTACAGTTCGAACATGATATTTACAGATTAACTGTGAAGGAATAGATGCTAATGCCTCAGGCACAAGTCTTTGCAAGGAATCAAAATCATACTTACAATGCTTTCTGGTATACTGCTGGGCAGCACCCTAGTAGTATTCGATAAAGATAAACTCGCAATGGAAGGCACAATAGAAAACAACTAGATATCCTGCTTTTTCACTAGCTTCCTGGAGGTTGGACTTTTGTGCTTTGAAATCTGGTTGAGCTACTAACAGTGCACGGGCACAACAAGTTCCACCATGTAGACAAATAGGATTAGGTTTAAATCCTTACCAGTTTTGGTGGGGATAGAGCATTGAGCGGGAAAATTGGGTTGATTATGAGGCCAAAGTCCACGTTCAGTAAGGACTAGTCTTAGGCCTTTGGGAATACCACTTGGAAGCTTCATAGATTGAATGTAGCCACCACCAGGTTCTCTTGCATCAGCAATGAATATATCTCGCATCAGCCGCTTATTTTGTCCTCCAGGTTCCAGATTCATTTCAGATACTCGCAAGGCATCATCTGCATATTTTAGATAGTTGCGGGAGTTGTCAATAGCAAACAAGGCTTGACATCCAGGAAATTGATCTTTGAAGGCAGAAATTACTTTGTCCACTACTTGCGCCAAAAGCCGGTCTCCAGTCCACCATATATCACCACCACAGGGCAATATTACACATGCATTTCCATCATCAAGGCGACCAATTGGGGTAACAAAGTCTGAAACAATTAATCCCTTCTCTCGTCCTTTTTTACATAAAGGTTTATGTTCCTCATGGACCCATAGGTAATGTGCACCATTATTTGAATTGAAGGTACACTCGTCCTGTGTAACAAAGACCAATGGCTGCTCCTCTCTAGATTGCAGTAGAGCCGTTGGTATTTCATTAGGGTTGGAGTTCCAACACATTAGACGGTCTTTGTAGGAGTGAAGGAGGGGAAGAAAGATATTCTGACGATAATCTTTGACATCTGGTCGCTCATGTCCATCATTATAAACTGCTTTTCTGTATTCTTTCCACTTGAACTCAAGCTTGTGAATCCAGCATGAGGCAGTTGATGAGGAGATTGCTTTAGCCACTTGGCTTGTGACATTCCAAATAGAGCGATTACAGACATTATCATCCTTGCCCTGCCAGTATTTACTAATTGCTTGTGCAAGCCCATCCGATGTCAACTCTAAGCAATTCCTATTAGTATAATTCTTTGAAAATCTCTAATAAATACTGAAAGATAGAAGGAATGATAAAACATACTGTCAGCAACCATATTGATATATGTACAAACTGCAAGGACAGTTTCAGCATCCTCTGACATAAAGAGGATCTTCTGATATTGCCCTTGCTTTGGCTCCTCAATTTTCCTCCATTTGTTCACGGAAACCTCCTGCCGTAATATTCGGTGACAAATTCGTTCACCCCATCCTCCACCATCAGCAAGATTCTTGGCCACCACCTTTCTTAACTCCAATGCTGGCACCAGTCCAGTAAAGAGATCTGGGCCCTTAGGTGCCTTCTTCCCTTGACGAACTTGAAGCTTGAGAAATAAGTATACCTGAAAGTGCCAGTCATAGTGTAAGCCATGAATCTTGGGCTTATGCACTCGAGGTTTGACAAGTTTTACAATAGCCTTCAGGCCAGATTGAAGAACCTGCAGGCGGTGGGAGGGGTGAACCTGAATACCTCCTTGGCAGCAGGGCCATGATAAACGAACTGCTTGAAGAATGGTTTGTTCCTCAAGAACTTGATCCACTGCAGCTCTGATGACTGGTGGAATCTCCACATTAGGCACAAGGACAGCCTGATTAGCTGGGAGAGATTTTTACCGCATGGGCTCGCCGCCGACATTTTCTACTCCGAAGGGTACTTGCTGGTACTATTTCCAAGTTATTACTCTTTCAACTGAATAATTACAATTAACTAAGAGGAATATGCATCTTACCTGGTCTTTGTGCTACTGGTAAACTTGGTGAACCAGGATTTGGATTGTGAGAAAGCTTCTCCTGTTAAATTCTCTCTTGTCGGACCCGATTTCAAAGTGTTGAACGGTTTATAGCTGGTGAATCTGGCATTTTCAAAGTGCAAAAGACTCCTGTCACTCAAGACCGAATTAAAAGATATGGTGAAGTATAAAAAGTAAGAGAATTAGGAATTCAAGTACAAAGTCCCTTTGAATTGTCTTTTCTGATACCACGATGGCCAGAAATTAAATACAGGAATTTCGAAAATTGATACCATAGCCCTTATTCCTCTAAGGGTTGAGGGTTGCATGATACAACAGCCTTGGTGCACACTTTAGTCGCAAGGCACCATAGGTCAATATACTTTGGTTCATACTCCTTCTTTTACTTTTACTAGTTTTTCTAGTGTATCTTCCTCTTTTGCTGTTAGGCACATACGACTTCAAAGAGGACTACATGACACACTGGTTGGGAAAGAGAATGAGCCCAAACCTGTACAGACAATCATACCCCTCTGACCCTGCCGATCGCTCTGGGAGTCGACACTGGCATCTTGTCCAGTTGCTTGTTTACATAGAAAAACGAGTAATTGGAGCACATCTTAGAACCCCGTATACGTCGTCGCCAACCGACCGACCGGGTGTTGTCCTAGGTTTATATAGGGGGGCATCGCAGGCTAAGTCCGGGAAGTTGAACGAATCGATTGTGTCAAGAACTGGCTTAGCTATACCCTGTTAGAGTTAAGAGAGCCCAGTAGTCCTAGATGGGTGTGAATACGCTATTTAAGTAGGCTAATCACACACATAATGGGAGTACGCTAATGTTCCCATGATGCCTTCAAGGTCAATGAAACTATAGGAGCAAATTGATAAGGCGAGGCAGTGCAAACGAGAATGTATTTACCAGATCGTAAACACTAGTCGTCCTGAAAGCCAGGTGCAAATCCAGATAAAACGGAACGAAGCAGACTTGGCCAACCACCAAGCTGGCCCCTTGGTGTTCTAATAAACTATTGGTACATTCAAAACTGGACAGCTATAGCTTAAACAGTACGAAGACCATGGACCACTCATCCTAGGTGGGGTTCACACCCTCTTTGATGTCACAGCTCGGATCATGCCATCAGTTGAGCGGGCAAAGAAAAGGTTTCAGGGTCAAAGCAGGTTTGCTCTTGGACAAAATGGGGGAATTTGGATACGGGATAGTTGGTTTTATGTAAACCCCAAGTGGTCTGCAAATACTCCGACGCGGGATATAAATATCGAAGTGACTCCCTAACCTTATCCATTATCAAGCAATGGAGAAGAGCTTTTATCCATAATATAAGTTTTACTCAAAATCTTTACCTTCGAGCCATCCTAGACAATCTCCATTTACCAAGATAGATTTTAAACCTACTCAGATTTGCTTCACCTTATAAATAACTACCCATAACATTTGCTTCTTTAAAAACCTTTTTTTGCATTGCCTTTATATCTTTTTTCTCCCTTTGGCTTTCCTTCTTTCATCTTTCATCTTTCATCCTTTTATTTTCACTTCTCCTACTTGTCTTTCTTTCACTTTTGTTTCTTCGCTTTTTCTTTCTTGGCTTTTCCTCTATTTACTTTTCCTTATTTCATAAATTATCTTTTTCTCTTTCTTGTTCTTCACTTTCTTTTAATCTGCTCTCCTTTTACTTCCTTGTCCTTTCCTATAATGGTTGCATATTTGTTAATATTGTAATGTTTTGAATATAGTTCCAATTAGTTTTTGAAAGCGAACTTAAAGTATATGAAAATAATTGCTAATACTATTTCACTATTTAGTTCCTGCATATCGTTTGCTTTCCAAGCATAGTAGATAGTCATCCTCCAGATCTTGTTGTTCTCTGTCTGCTTGCCTTTCCTGTAATTCCTGTTCTTGTAACTGCTATATCTGATCATCTTCATTGTCTACTAGGATATTGTGAAGTACAATACAGGCCAAAATCTTACAAATTGCACATCCATAATTAGCAATTCCACAAATATCAATTGCAATACTCTGTAAGGACAGCCATCAATTCTGCAAAATCCTGAAGGCATGTTCAAGCTTGACTCCCCCAGAGAGTAATCGAAGATTGAATTAAGGATATCCAGGTTCATCAGTACTGGCCCACGGCTCCTTCTATGGAGTCATGAACCGTCTGGTAATATGATATGATTTATTGGCAAGCACATACACGTTAGGACGCTATAAGAATAGCTCAGGTTTTTGAAAGAAGCTGTTTTCACAAAATGCTGTAGCATAGCTGACAGATCCTGGACAGCCACTGGAAACGAAGGTGAAGAGTCACTGTTCATCACATATCGCCAGAATATTCAGTCCAAATATATCTTGTCCCTATTGAAATAGGTTTCACTGTGATAGGGTGGCCCATGTTGCAAAGTTATATTGCTTCCAGCAAGGAATCCTACCCATCCCGGAAACCTAGTTCATACCTATATTTCAGTTCGCATCTTTTGAAAATCTTTACTTCATTGTATAGGCTATTTGACAACACATAGTAACAGTCAAACTAAGGCCTTTATGAATATGGTTTGTTAAAGGTAATTTGTGCCTTTTGCAATACCTAATTGTACTGCACCTCGTAACGTTGATATTACAAAGGAACCAAAGATGTAACCAATGAAGTACAGAGCAGTTGGTAATTGAACAATTACAGGAACCTGTTGATTGTGCGAATCATTTTGGAAAATGGGATCCACTTGAATGAGTTGTACAAGTGAGTAAAATGACTCTCGTGTCATGCTAAAACAGGTAATGAACCGATCGCACGACATCGAATATATCTATTATAAGTTATCATTCCATTTCCTCTTTTCCTATTTGTTTTTGGTTTTTTTTTTCATATTAGATACATGATAGTTGAACAAATACTCACTACATGGGATAGGCTTGCACGGTTCAAGATAGTAAATTTTTGGCATTATAAGAAGGAGGAATTCAATAATATCCTAAATATCGACTGCCTAACACTAATTTCTCTGATTCCAATTAGGGCAAATATCCCCTCCTAACACCCTACCCTCTTCCTTGAATCTAGTAAAAGCCAACTTGATACCTCCTCACTACTTTCCACTTGTGGTTGCTGAATTCTTGCCGTTTCCAGTACAACCCCAAAGACTGATACCGTGCTATTCTGACTGTTCCCCTGTCAACTCCAAAATAAAATTGCTGGAATAACTTCGAAATCATGTCCTTTAAAAAGATAACTGGAACTACCAGCTGATAACTCTATATCTTGCAATTGGGATCATATTGGTACTTTTTCGGATATTCGGTGCATCTTCTCTGTTGGTGTTTTTGTAGGTGGTTTGACTGCCTACCTCCATAGCCTCTTAATTTACTTTACTTACTTTCATCACAGTTCTTTTACCCGCTGTCCCAATATAAAAATCCTGTCTCGTGTTGTAAGGTAAAGTAATGGTACTCTAGTCACTTTGGCCTGTTCCAAGCTTAGATGAAACCCTAAAGTAAGCTAATTCTTTTCAGGTTTTCCAACTTTGAATACCCCTAGTAGGGGTATTCAAAGTTAAAAATATAGCAAAAACTTAGCTTACTTTATGGCTTCATGTAAGCTTGGCATATCTAGAGAGCGTTAACTTACTATCACTTTACTGAAACCAACAATACTTTTTTTTCAGTTTGGTATCAAGGTCTGGAGGTCGGTAACAAGTAAAAGTTGGTAACAGGTAACAGAATTTACATAGATGATGTTTGTGGCCTGTTGCAAAAAAAAAAAAAAGTATGACAGAGAATAACAGTGACCGCAAGCCATTACCCAAAAAAAAAAATACCATATACTTTTGAAAAAGTGAGAATTGTTCACCACATCCTTTATAACGAGGGTAATGGCACTATCTGCAATAATCACTTTTTTCATAATGTCATATCCCTTTGTGACTCTCTTTAAATTTTCAACATCCTTGAGCTATTCAATCAGGTGTTCGGGTTCTTACTTTGTCCAAAAAGTGTTTGCTCAATAATTGTATGGCATTTTGGAGATATTCAATATAGAAGAGCTTTCTTCTTTCTTTTGTTCACATTGAAATCCTATTACACTTTGAAAAAAATCATGCTAAACTTTACCCATACATTTGGCTTTTTGTACTCAGAAAATCTATGGGTTCTCAACTCTAATAATCTGTTTTCTATGATACCATTGGCCCATCACATCTGGTAAGCTAATGCAAGTTCTAGTATCTACTCGTGCCTACTCTTTTCCCTTTTTAACTTTGAATACCCCTACTGGGTATATAATTTACACACCGTATAATACCGACCATCCAATTCGCACATACCGTATTATTACGGATCTTTTCATCCCTCTTTCGAAATGTGCCCCATCTTCAAGTTCATGTCGTCAACTTGATAAGTCAACTTGATATCACGGCATATATACAAACGACCCCTTCAGCTGTTTCCAATTGATAAATAAATAAACAAATAAATAAATAGATAAAATAATCCCTGATACGACGACGTACCGTATTATATTACACTTCGTTTACAATACGACAAGATTATTCCATTCCTCACTCAAGTGATAAGGGTTACTCAAAATGCGACCACCCCTCACTCAAACAGGACAAACGATACCCTTTTCAAGGGAACGATGGATAAAAAAACAAATCTACCCGACTAAAGATGAAAAACGTCATTGTTACTGTATTATCATTGTCTCCACTTGAGCATTTTGAGGCATTTCTCCAACACCACGAAACCGGTTCAAGGGAAGATGGTAACGGTTCCCGTACTATACCGTATTCGTCAGGAACGTTTAGTGGGCGGGCATGTTCTTAATTATATCTAGTTTAAATTTAGTCATCATTCGGTGCTCTGAGTGTTGAATGGTTGGTTGGTAAATAGATAAATGGAGCCTCTTGGGTTATTTATCGGGTGTAGTACAGTATGATACCTTTCCGCTATGGTTTTGCGATTCAATCGATAGGGGACTTTTTTACCAAGTATCAATCGAGACGCCTTTTTTTCCCTTCTGTCTCTCTCTCCCCCCATCGCTCCAGTGACACCGCTGGTCTGATACCTGTTGGGGAATTCTGGATAAGAGATGGGGGAACCCGAGGATTTCTTACTGGTTTCCCGGGTATTCTGGTGGCGCTTGTGATATGTTTCTGGCCCTGAACAAACCCCTCCATACGATAGAAGGACTCGAGGAATGGCACCACCGCTCTTCCGCATTCCGGGGATTTGAAATTCGGGAGGGGTTGAGGCTGCGGTATGTATCATACTGTGTTACTGTATGTACGAGCAGGTGGATGAACGGTGTTTAGGGTTAGGGGTGATATGACACTGACAAGTGCGGATACTATTTTCACGTACGGTCACTCGCCGAGATGGTGAGTTGTGAGCTCCTTCATGGGATTTTACACAAAAGTTATCGTGTGCGATGGGTCCAGACGATAAATGGTTGATTTTTTTTTTCTTTTTCGCCTAGACACATTGACACATAGAATACCCCACGCGCGATGGTTCGCTGGCAATCAGTTGTTGTCCTCCAACAGTTGCTTGCGGATATATGCTTGTAATCGGCGCCTCCTCTCCTCGGGTACAGGTAGTCGAGCACGGCACAACGCAGTAGAGTACAAGACAGAACAGTACAACCACTCGCAGCTGTGCTTGCTTGCTACTTCCCAAGCTGCAGCGAGATGCGGATCTTGACGAGGGCATGTATCGCTCAATCCTCTCTGATTTGGATAAGGCGCGATGATGATGATGGCAAACACATTAAAATGCTATGTAGGCATATACCTTTTTTTAAATCTCTGGTTGCTAGACGAATGATAAGGCATGATGGGAGGCGCAGTATGCAGCTGGTGCCAGCGGGCGAATGGGACGGAGGCGCGTGGGCCAAGTGGGCCACCAATGAAGCCGCGATGCAAAGGCAAACCCGTTAGCAAAAGGTTAGGTAGGTTATATTCTGGACTGGACTGCCAAAGTGCGGGGAACCCCGACAAGCTATGGTAGCCTTGTATGTTTGTTAAAGGGTTGTTACCTTGAGAGTTGAGTGAAAAAGTGGGGGGAGGGGAGGTGGGGGTGTTGTAGGGTACAAGTAGAATGCTTCCTCCCTACCTCCGGGGCGGGGGGAGAGAATTCCTGGGAGTCGGGGTTGATTGTTCTGGTTGATATTTACCGCCTAGGAATATTTGATACTATCATGTCGCAAGCGCCTAAGCGAAAAACGGACGGCGGGTCGGATCGACCCACCAAATTTTTGACGAGACCACGACAACCGGCATTTCACAATTTGAGGGAAAAATATCCCACGGTGGAAAGGCTAGAGGAGCATCTGAAGAGCTTGTCACGACCAGCGGTAGAAGCGCTCATCCTCTCCGGAGCATTCCCGGAGGTAATGCCAATCAATCGATTGGGGACCCCCCCTCTCCGACTCCTTGTTTTTGTTTTTGGAAAAAGCCAAGTTAACAAACAACCTCCAGGCCGCTTCGGATCTCCGCCATTGCGTTTACTGTCACAAGACCTTTCACAGGTTGGCCAACAGAGGCGGTTGCGCCGTCACACACTATATAGAAGAACCCTACGAATTCGGCGACGAGAATGAGACGCAGGAATTCCTGTGCTGCGGTGCTAGAATAAGTTATTCGGAGATCGAGGAGCACGAGGACGATCCCGCCGACATGTATCCCTATTGCTATCAGGGGCGACACTGGGAGGTGGAGATCACGACGGATGATGAGAGGGAGGCGTTGAAGCAGAATGAAGCGGACGAGATGATTCCTGATGATAATCCGCCGAGGAAGGGATCTAGACCCGTTTGGTGGCGGGGGTGGAGGGAGAATGGGATGAGTTGTGAGGAGATGAAGTGTAAGGAGGTCCAGAGGTAGAGAGAGAGGGTTGGCTGTTGTTGGGTCGTTTGGGGCGTTTGGAGAATTTGTTATGATACAGATCTTGTCTAATCTGATTTGAAATTGTGGTTAATGTGGTGGTGGTGGCGGTGGTGGCGGTGGTATGAATTTGTTTCTTGCGTTATGACAAATTGTGTCACTGGCACGAGGTGGCGTCCGCGGCCGTGTGGGCTTGATCGAAGGGGGGCCTACCAAGTGCAAAAGGTAGGCCACCAGTAATTAGAGTTAGTCTCCGTATTCGTCGGAAGCCGGGGAAGCACTTGGAATGGTTCCGTGATGTATACCAGAGATATGGTTGTGAGAACCAAGCACAGTACAAGTACATACAGAACAGTGCCAGACCATCCTATGATACCCTTACTCTTGCCCTCAATTATTATACTCTTACTATTACTCTCCCCGCTGCCACCCTACATTCAACGCTGTAGAGCGTACGAAATTGCTATACTAACTAACATTACAGGCAAACAAGGTCAACGCTACCCGGGTATCTAGAGTAAAATTTAATGGATCGTACTGCATAATGCTCACACAATTCTTTAAAATAAATAAAATTAGGGGAATAGAGGGTTGATAATGGTTGAGTAGTCAAGTGCTGTTTGTAGGATGTAGAGTTAATAACTGAATCAATCTTCTAGAGATAATTGCATAGTGTCTCGGCTGTCAGTGGTTATATGAACATGGAAGAGGGTTTTGTGGTTCTTGGCAAGCAGCTAGAGTCTAATTCAATGACTATTGCATCTCAGGGGAGTCACCAGATAGGTTAAAGGCTTCTCATGTACCAAAAGGCTTCTCATGTACCAAAAGGCAATGGGACATGCAATTCCACCTTATTGAATATAGGAAGCCAGCCAGCCTGAACATATTCGATCAGAGGGAGTTCCATTTTGTTTTGCTTGTTTGTATTATAGATCTATTACTTTATACTTAGTTACAGATTGATAGAGTTGAAACAAGTATGTGGCTATACTGTATGGACATTTTGAAATACATTGTATTACAATTGGAAACCTATATGTTCAGCCTTGATGTAACTATCTACAGATGATAGAAAGATCAAAGTATACTTTGCTGTCTGGTATGTTTGATAATCAATTACAAGATTATTTCCATTCTGCCCCTAAGTGTATTGGATATTACTCTTAAAAGTAATTACCTGGATATAGTTATCACATATGGTGTGAACTCAGAATGAGACTGGCGGATTGGATCTTGTTCAAGAATTAATTTGAACTTAATTGTTTAATTCTTGCAAAAATTATAGACTTATGATGATATGTATTTGTGGTTTGTAGTTTATTTTCTCCTTATTGACAAACAGACTTTCCTTGCTTAGTAATTGCTCTACATGTAACATTGTCTCAGAATTCACTACGAGTATAGCTTGTACATTGGTGTCACCGTGTCCAACTCACATGTTGTATTTGAGTCTAGAATAAGAGTGTATCTGATTGATACCTCAAACCTTTATTTTGAGTTTAATTAGAGAGGTTTGCTGCAAAACTGTATAATCAAACTAAGAAGTGGCATGTCTGGTTGTCAGTGAAACTAACTAAGCGTGTTGCAATAATGAGGTCAAAATGGAGGTATCCAAAAAATAGGTTAGACCTATTTTTTTACAAAATCATATAATGAAATACCTTCTACACTACCTTGAGGACATACTACCATACTATCCCAATTTTTAACAATCAGGACCAGCAAATTAAAAATAAAATAAAACAAATACATATCTAAGACTAGGTATGAATATTCTCAAGTTCTAAATAATTTTCTCACTTTCCTTCTATTTAGTGACTTGTTCAAGAATTAGTTTCCTTGATGAATCTGATAGCTTAAGCTAAAGTATCTTTCCAAGTGTTATCTGTACATATCAACCAGATACACAGCTCTCACTTTTATTTCTATTTTTACAGATTATGCAAACTTGGGACAAGTGGGGCTGTTGGGTACAATTTATATTTTGTGATTTTAGCACTTTCAAAGATAGATGACAACCAGAAATGCCCTAAAGTTTCACTACTAGTTTTGCAGGTTTTACGACTAGGAGCTAATTATTTAACGAAATTTAAAAGAGAAAATGTGGCTGTAATTCCAATTCCTCTTATGCACAGTATCATGTCAGATCAATATTTTTTCCTAAAAATATTATCATCACTAATCAGAAACAGTACTATTTCCTTCTTTTCTTCGCAAGTCAACAGTGTACCACCACCACCACCCTCTTGTAACATGTGTACATGTTGTCGTATAGTCATGTCCAGAAAGTCCTTAGACCCTCGCACGACAACAGCAATATCACAACCCCCAACTATAAAAATTTCTAAAAAAATGGAGAGAAAACTCTATTAAAAGAAACATGATAGTATAGCTAATAGATAGTAAAAAAATATTTTTACCATCTTGAATGGCCTCCATTTGCATCCAGTACAGCTTGAAATCTCTATGGCATTCAATCTATCCATCCATCAAACTACTCTTGGGGAATTAAATCCCACTCCTCCTTGACTGCCTCAAACAGTTCAGCAGCACTCTGAGGCCTGCTTTCCAGTCTGGAGAATCGCGGGGTGAGGGCTCTTTTATGTGGTGACCAGGTGTTCTTAATTGGATTGACATCTGGTAAGTTGGGTGGCCAAGAGATTTTTTTGTAACCAGAGTCTGCCTCCAATTTTCAATTTTCCTCACTACTATGCCAGGAGGCATTGTCTGCAGCTAGGTAGATATTGTCAGAAGGCCTACCGAGAACTTCAATCAAAGGAATGAGGTATGGCTGGTTGATTTCAGTTGCATATTGGTGTGAATTGAGTCCAAGTCTATTCCTTTTGCTAGTCCTTTCCTCCTCCCCGCTCTTTCTCAGGAGAATTAACTAAGTCCTGACCCTTCATGATTGCAGCATGGACCCCAATTCTAGTCCTCCCAGACTTAAAGCTAGGCTGCAAGATGTTTTCTTCCAACTCTTCAACAGGTTTAACTCTAACCTTTCTGCCAATTGGATTTGGATCATAAACAATAGTTGCTTCATCTACCAAAACAACCCAATTCCATGCCCTTTCCAGTTCCTCCTTAACCTAGCAAACTCCTTTCTCTTCTCCTTTTGTCCTTTTCCCCAAAAAGGTTTTTTTCTGGGTATCAGAAGCTTAAAATCAGCTTCTGAAATGATCTTGTCTATAGTGGTCTTACCTAAACCAATATTCACTTTTTTACTAATAACGTATAAGGATGAAGGAGGCTTGGCATCGATAATAGACTCCACTCTCTGTCTTTTTGTGTCGGTAATCTTGCTTGGTCTTCCAGCTTATTTTGCATCATGGGTGTTTCTACCTCTTGATCTGCCGTTTTTCACCACAGTCTGAACAGTAGACTTGGAGATGCCTAAAGACTTAGAAATTTTATAATACCCCATATCTGTATGCTGATACAGGGAATAAATTACTTTATTGGGGTCTTCTCTAGATCCCAGGGTATGTGGGGGGGCCATAGTAAGGGTACTTGTAGAGGTAAGGGGGTGATTGTGTATTGCTATGCAATGGTACAAGGACTTTCCGGACATGACTGTACCTCTATTACCACTCTTGTTAGCCTTTCCTTTGTCAGATTACATTCATTTGATTGGATTTCTTTTGTATTTGATATGGCTACAGAATCTCTAGAGTGCAGCACCCAGATTACTGTATGCTTTGGAGGATCGGCAAGATAGTGTCCCAGGAGTTCCAAGGGAAGGAACAGGTCATGAATAGTAGTAGTAACATAGAGCCAGTATTCTGGCAAATCCACAGGCTTTCAGGACTCCGGCAGGGATACAGGATTCTGGTAGCATTACACTTACCGGTATTGATAGTGGCTGCGGGTTTCCAAAGCCTTAGCGCTTGCAGGAAAGATTTCATGTATTGAAGAGTGGTCTCCTGGCTAGCAGGAGATATTACACTTCAGACTGATGTATAGACAGTGAATTCACATGGTTAAACGGCTATCCTATTATTCCCTTCGCTCTATAAACTACTCTATTGTACTCCCCTTGTCTTCTCGTCTCCGCAGGTTTCCTTTAGACACAAAAGTGATAGTAGGCTACCTCTTAGGCTCTATTGTATAACCGGTCACACAGGCTAGCGCATGTTACACCTGTGTACTGCCAAAGCTCTGGTTTCCAAATACAGGGTTGGTGTTGGTATTGTGGTAGACACCAAACTACCTCTTTGAACTGTGGTGAACTCATGGCCTTATATTTACTAATTTCGCAAGAGTAAACAGTACAGTACTTGTCTCTGAGATGGAGTATACAAAATTAAGGTGTCCTTGACATGAAATACTGGGAGGGGAGAATACCGGTAGAGGGCGGTGCAACATTTACCTTAAAGGCATTGTAGCACTGTTTTTGCTGAATTATGTATGATATTCCCAAGTCATTTTGTGCTAAAGGTTTTATCTCTTTTTTTTGTAAGTAGAAATCACTATTTTCTAATATAATAGTTTCTGAAGCTTATAATATCTTCAGGCTATGCCTCAAGTAAAGATCCAAGATATCTGGTATAAGTAGACGGGTTTTATCCACACACAGCAATCTGAGGCAGGTTTAACGTCTCTGCATAATGCAGAGACCCAGAAAGTGCAACTTACATCTTTTTGGGACATTTACCACAGGCCAACAATTGCCAAGACGCGAAAGAGGAAGCTATTCTCCATTACCCCAACTAATTCAAAAAACTGTTGTTGCTACTGCAATAAGAGATGCTGGACACTGGCAAATGACATTAACAGTTATTGCTGATATCTGTAGGGTTAAGGCATCAGAGTAAACACTTCGTAAAACATTGGCCCTTGAGGGCTGTAGCTGCCGAAAAGCATGAATAAAACTCTTTATTAGTGAAAAACAAAAGGGAAATGGTTTCAATATCACTCAGGCCCATTGCAGCTGGATACTGGAAGACAGACAATGTATTATCTGAAATGACGAATGGTACATCTAATTATCAGGCTGTAAGTATACTGTATTGATAAACCTTTGTCTAGTTAAAGAATACAAGGATACTTGTATATCTCTTTAGTTCAAGCAGCATGATACCATTATGATCTGGAGAGGGATACTAGGGGATAGCAAAGCACAGGTGGTGCTTTGGTAGCGTGATACTTGGGGTACAATAACTGCAAACAGTTATTGTACCAATGTTTTAATACTAGTTGTCAGGCTATTTTAGTTTCAACAAAGTGCCCAAGCTGGTCAAATACTTTGGGTTATAGAAGATAGGGGTTCTGCCCATAAGGTATAATATACTCAAGCATTATAACAAGAGTAAAATATACCTACACTACATTAGCCCTTATCATTCCCAGACCCCAATCCAATTTAGAATGTCTGAAACATCCTTGAAGACATGCTTGATGACCAGCGGTGTTGGGTTCAGGGAAAAGAGGCCATGACAATCACCATTCAGGAGGAATGGGACTGAATCTGAGGGCAGGATCTTTTTGCTTTTATTGATACCATTCCCACATCCATTGAAGCTCTCCTAGTTGCGGGCAGTGTACATACTCACTTGTAAGCTTTAGGAAAAGAAGCTTTTTATTTTTATTTTTATTTTTTTATATCTGCATCCTGTATATATTATATCAATATTCTATTTACCCAACATTTTTCCTCTGATAATTGACCAACGAGAAGGAAACAGTCAGTTGCATAAGAACATATAGTGGAAAGAAATATTCACTTCCGATTATTCCACAAGCACCCCAGTGGCTTCCAACCCCCATCTGACACCCCTTTGAACTGGTGCCAAGGACCACCGGTTTTCAAATACTTCTTCCCTGGGGCAAGTACAGTATATCAGTAACTCTGGCAACGTCAAGGTCTATACACAATACCTTTCCAGTGAAAGAGTTAATTGGTGGGTCCTCGGTTACCGAGCGCGGAGCTGGCATATCGTATTGGACCCGGAAGCGGATCAGACGGGGAAGTGAATCTGTTAAACGCATAAAAAAACTATAATCGAAATTTAATCATCTCAATTAACACTCGATACAAGGAAGAGGAAATAAAACAGTGCCAGAGGTATGCTAGATAGAATGTTATGCTAGATTTGCTCTTTGTTGAGCTAAATTCAGAGGTTTTATTTTGCAGAAATTTCTGGGGTGAGAATGTGAGAAAGGTTTGTATACAAGGTGATTAACTTCTGCATCTGATTCACTTCAAGGTCCAGTACCTTAAAGAGTTATTGATTTTTTTTTCCACTTTCCCATAACACTGAAAGAGAGGTCTTGACTGTCTATTTTTTATTTTTTTCTAAAGTTTACACTATCATCTTGGGGAGTGCATTTATTCCACACTTTTTTATATAGCATATTTGTCTCAGAATTGAGATTGATTGATTTGGGTGTGGTTTTGGTAGAATGTACACATTGGCTTTGTTGGTTGTAGCCAGGAAAACAGGTTTGAAGGGTGGCAACCAGAGAAAATCAATCTTGAGATAAATACATTTTTCTTTTATCTTTCTCTAGAATAACTACTCCTCCATGAAAGAAAAATAAAAATATAAAGTACTTCGATAAAAGTTTTATTTTTTATGCAGGCTATACATCTATGAAATTAAATTGGGAAAAATTATGCTATTTATATTAATTTCCTATTATATTTATTCTTGGAGCCTAAAGGTCAACCAAACTTTTTTGATTTTGGGAATTCTTCCTCAATTGATTGATGATCTGGTAGCTGATCTCCTATCAGATAAGTTTGACCACTTTCTTCAGAACCTCTAGTATGAGTATAATTGTTGTTTGTTATAGAGCCAATATTCTTAATAAAGTGTTTATTGATTTTGCTTGAAGTCAGGCTCTTAAAGAGTGCAGTAATTCAGCCAGCAGCCACTGAAGATGCTAATGCCACATTAGAGCTTCAATTTATTCTTCATGATTAGGCTGCTTTTGCATAGATTGATGTTTAGGCAGTTGGCTTGTATATTGCCAAGATGAGCAAACGTCAGAACGGTGATAAAGCTATACTTACTCCATATATCAAATCGGCTCTCTCCTTTAATACCTATCAGTGGATGTGTCTCGATTGCCTAGAAGAGCGCTAGGCAGGAAGGACAGAAAAGCAGAGTAAGCCTTGTGAGGCTCACGAGGATTTCGCACACACGACCACTTCAGGGTCATGTGGGTTTCTCGCATGACGCACACTTGTGAGTCATGAGGTTATTATGAGTTGATGTCGCACACATGATCACTTAGAGTCATGTGGATTTTGCGCATGACGCACACTTGTGAGTCATGAGGTTATTATGAGTTGATTTTGCACACA
>QFET01005498.1:0-17791 GCA_003316355.1 Tuber calosporum | reverse complement strand
ACTTTATCAAATCAAACCTTCATTTCGCTCCCCCTCTAGCGACCTCTAGTTGAAGTTGATTGTCGGATTCTCCTATCAAGTGCTCGGGAAAACTATTGGACTTGGAGTAGTTGCAATAGTAGTGAGCAAGTGTCTTGATAGACTGAATCATATATCGTTGCCGGTTGCGCGATATAGATAGTCGAACCTTAACACATAGTCGTAGTTTGCCATGTTTCTTTTTGACAAACAGGATTAATGATCCTCCGCTTGCATCAGAATCTCAGATGCAGCCTCGGTTTTTGTGGACACGCAGGTATGCTCTTAGTTCTTCCAGCTCTCTTTCTCCCAATGGGTACAACTTTGTTGCTGGTACTGTTTCTCCTTTCTTTAGGTTGATCTCTAAATCAACCTTCACCCAGTGTGGTGGTAACTGTGTTTCTTCTTCATCCTTGAACATGCCCAGATACTAGTGATATTCCCTTGGAACAATATTCTGTGTGTTCTCCTTTTCTTGTCCTCTCTTTGCCTAGATGGCCAATTCAGTGCTGATATTGATTGCTTCGTTCTTGCTAGGCTTGTTTGCCATATAATCCCATTTGAGAATCCGTGTAACCTCGACCCTTCTGTAGAACTTTCTAAGGGAGGTGGCAGAGATCTAGTTGATCTCGATTCTTTGGCCATCTGGTTTGTTTGTAGTTCCAAACCTGTCTTCGCCTCTCATGGTGGGAGCCATAGGCTCCACTTCTTCATAGTGTTCTAGGACAATCTTTTCACATAATAACTGTACGATTCTGCTTCCTGACTTGACTGTATAATTATTCTTTCCCTAGTTAACCAGTACTACCTTAATTTCACCTGTATAGTCACTGTCAATTAGCCCCGCATTGACTGTAATCATATTATTAACTGCCAATCCGCTGTGTGGAGCAATCCTCCCATAGGTGCCTTCCGTTAGTTTGATGACTATTCCAGTACAGACAGGTTTCTGGTCTTTGGCCGGTATGTGACCTTTTCACTTGCATACAGGTCGAGTCCTACTGCCCTTGCTGATCTTGGTAGGAATCCTTGCTGTTTCGTTTAATCTTCGTATTTTGATGTTCTGGACATCCTTAGCCTTGATCTTAGAGAATTGCATAGATATATTCTCTACCAGGGCTTCTGCTTCGAGGACTAGGTCCACTGCTGGCGTCCTCTATAGGCATACCGTTGTACACCTCTCGCTATCCAAAGTAATCTTGTTGCTTTCCCAGTCAAGTTTGGGGTTGTGTCTTCTTAACCATGGCAGCCATAAAACCGCCTCTTGGTTGGGCAAATCTGCGATTTGGAGGGTTGCAACTCCCCAATGGCTACCAATGTCCATAGGTACTTCCGCTCTATGGCTAATAGGTACCATAGCGCTTGGCTCACCATCTGCACTTCAGATTTCCCTTATTTCTTTTGCTTTCTTCATTTTTATGCTGTGTCATTGACTGAATTCCTTATCGATGAAGTTTTCAGAAGTGCCTGAGTCAATCATGCCGTTAATGATAACTGTCTTGTCCTTTCCACGTAATTGCATTTTTACCATGGCATGGTCTTCTTCCTGTTCCAATGTTTCCGTGTTTGCGAGTGCCATGTAGATGTTGGCAATTCCTTTGGTTTTGGTTGTCTGGTCCCGCAGCCCATCTCTTATGGCGGATGATTTTGGTTCCCGACTCGTCCGGTGTTTCTCTGATCTCCATTTCGCGGAGATTGGTTCGTGGTTTCCAGCTGTTATTGTTGGCCTAGTGTTGAACTATCTGGTATAGTCCTTCTCTTCTCTTGCATTTCGGCAGTCAATGAATCCGTGCCCAGACCTGTCGCATCCCAGGCATAGGTTGTTGTCCCTTCTTAACGTAAAATCTGCTCGTGAGAGGTTTAGTCGTGGGTGTCTTTTGGTCGCATCCAGGTCTATTAGGCTTCCTGAGTTCCTGTATTGTTGCCTGATCTCCAGGTACCATTATCATTTCTGGGCATTTCCGGTTCTCGGATAAAGGTGCTGTTGTTGCCTTGAAGATGTTTGATCATATTAATCTGAATTTCTTTCTCAATTGACCATGCTGCAAGGGCATCGACATCTGTAGCCACCATGTGGTCTGGTGCCCATGCGTCTCTGAGCCTTCGGTTAATTCATCTATGGAATTGTGATCCCAACATTCTATCGTCCTAATTGGCCTACATGGCTGTTAGGCGGAAGTCATTCCTGTATTCAGTAACTGGTTCTTTGCCTTACCTTAGGTGGTCGAGCTTTGTCTTCGCTGCATTTTCTGAGTCCACATCCCCAAACTGGTCTTTAAGGACTGCAGTGAATTTCTGATAGCTAGTCCAGGTCTCTATTTTGCGTCCTACAGCAAATGGAGTTATCGAGCTTGCTGCTGCCTCCCTTAGAAGGCTTGTGAATTAGGTAATGCTTTCTATATGTTGTTGTAACGACCCCTAGATCAGTTAGTATATCTTACCGAACCTCAGCCCCGCCAGTGGTCCTACTAGGACGTGGACAGGAACGGTACCAGACACCTGCAAAGTGACATAGCAACCATAAGTGCCTTTCTTGGAGAAAGGGGACTTAGGTACCTAGTTAGATAGGGTAACCCAGCAAGGCCGGGTAACATTGGTGCACACTAAGGTAGGGTCACCCCGCTAGACAGGGTAACCCGGAGCTACAGTCAGGCAGGGTAACCCTCTTGAGTAGGGTAACCCGGAAGCATGGTTAGGCAGGGTAACCCTTTGGATAGGGTAACCTATCTCCGCAGTTAGGCAGGGTAACCACTTAGGCAGGGTAACAGGGAGCCCTAGGAAAACATGGTAAGCAGTGTAGACGCTGCCGGGTGTGCTACATTCGTGTAACCAGGTGTTTCTAGCTCGTGGAATCGCGTGTAACAAATAGGTCAGTTACGCGGAACCTGCTTGTGACGGAAAGGGGCGTTACACAGACTTCCGCAGCGATTTACACCATGATAGGGCCCAGTTACCTTACCTTGGGGATCGCGGGTGAAATCGTGGACCTCAAGTTACCCTCCCCTAACGTTACGCGAAACGCAAAATTTTACTACATGTACCCCAGGGTGGTTGGAGTGATTTTGACTGGTCCAACACCCCCTTGCGGCTCCCACGTTCGCCCCTTGCGACGGGTGGGAAAGGGTGACAGTTGTTAAAAGCCTAACAAAACGGTGAAATCGAAGGTAGCAGCATAACCCAGTATATGTTACTGCCGTCCTTCCGACCAGGTGCTGTCCACAGGATATATATACGGGTGGGCGCCGGCCGACCCGGGCAAGTTGTTAATATTGACATCAGAAGGCCTTCCGAGGGTACTGTAGGTGCCTATAATCCCTATGGGAGCTATGGGGGTCCCCCGGAATAGCTATCTGAGAGTCGGGGATAAACGGAGGTTTGTCCGGATAAAACTCTACTACTTACACAACGATAGCCCAGGCGCTATACCATTACTGAGGGACGTTACAGGACTCTAAGAGGCATTCAGTCTTATCACGGTTAAGATGATCGCTGAACAGTTGGCTATAGGTAGCGCCTATTTAGCCAACTCAGTAAAGACACTTACCAGGGGAGCTACGCATTTACAAGAAAAGCTGCCGATAGGCCAAGTAGACACAGTTGACTGCAGTGCTTGCATAGATGGCAAAGGCCATAGGGCTACTGAGTGTCATACCTAGGTTTGGGTCCAAAGTCGGATTGTCAGTTGGCCATTGACAAGACGGCGATCAGAATGGTTTTTCTCTCCTGCAGGCATAATCAAAATTCATTGCAGAAAACCTTTATGATTGAACGGACTCAACTTATCCGAGCGATCCACAGGCTCTGAAGTTAATTCCGGAAGGGCCATGTGTCAGATGATCCCTGGGTGGAGAAGGGAGCACTCTTAATGGTCGGAGTAGGGATGGGTGTCGTTGGCTTTATAATTCTACTTGAGTAAACGCGAACGGCACTCTACTCTGATAACCAACTATCCTCTCGAGAAGACTTGAATTGAGTGAATCTCTGGCTTAACGATATTAAGTTTTATCATTTGATTCAATTATTTTATCTTTACCTTCTGTGAACTTTGCGTTAGGTCTGTTGGTGCGGTCGCAACCTCAGGATCCATCTTCCTATATGGTGCCCCCGTTACACCTTTATAGAAGTTGTGATATATCATTCACAATTCCTCCCACACCTTGCCTCCACCACTACCCCCCTCTTGGACCTGATTTCTCTAGGTTTGGTTGAATTGCAACCCCTGCATGAGGAAGCCTACTAATAGGTTATGCGCCTGGCCAAGTAGACAATTCCACTCTGCCCCATCTCATATGAGACATCAGCTGATCCAATATAACTCATTACTGACCCCTCTAAGGTAGATTCAGGAGCATGGGTTGGCCAAGGAGCCTCCCTTGAGAAAGCATACCCTGTAGCACTCCAAAGCAGAAAGTTTGCTACAAGTTATCTGTACTACCATATCCATGAATTGGTACTTTTGGCGGTTGTGGATGCAATTAAGGCATTCCATCCGAATCTATATAGCACCAAGTTCACTGTTGTGTCTGACAACCAGGCACTATCCTTTTTCTTGAAGCAAACTGACCTACCTTACCCCCAAACTAGATAGGGCATGTTCCTGCAATCTTATGATTTCGATATCATACACAGACCAGGCAAAGATAAAGTCCTTGCAGATGGACTATCAAGGATCTATGAAGACACCCTAGCCAAAGAAGACCAAATACTCGAAGACCCTACAGAGAAGAAGCCTATGAAGACTCCCTCCTCCGCCATGAACAGTGTATCAAGACACTACCTCAACATCGCCCATGCCCTAAACCCTTCTTCTGCCGTCACACTTCAAATACCCTCTCACATTCTTACTACTGTAAACCACCTCATGTGTGTAACAGGAGCTAGCCTGTGTGAACGGTTATATAATAGAGCCTAAGCAGTGGCTTGCTATCGCTTTGGTGTCTAAGGGAGACCTGCTGGGAGGCGAAGACAAGGGGAGGACAATAGAATGGTCTATAGAGCTAAGGGGAACAATAGGATCTCCGTTCAACCAAGTGTTTTCACTGTCTAGGCATCTGTCTGAAGTATCATGACTCCTGCTAGCCAGGAGGCCACGCTTAAATACATGAAATCTATCTTGCAAGAGCTGAGGCTCGGGTAACCCGCAGCCACTATCATTACCAGTGAGTATACAGCTACCAGAATCCTGTGGACCTGCCGGAGTCCTGGAAAGCCTGGACCTTTCCCACAACACTGCCTCTATCATACCGCTGGTATACATGACGTGTTCCTCCCCTTGGAACTCCTGGGGCACTATCCTGCCGACCCTCTAAAGCATACAGTAATCAGGGCGCCGGAATCTAGAAATTCCGGTAGTGAAATCTAATACAAAAGAAATCAAATTAAATCAATGAAATCTGACAAAGGAAAGGCTAACTTGAGTGGTAATAGAGGTACCAGAATATGTACACATGTTACATTCCCCAAATCTGAACTAAACATATCTTCTCCTAAAGCCATAGGCCTCAGGGCCGCTGTCCCAAGGCCAGAGCATAGAATCATCATCTGTGTTGAAGTAGCTATGATTTGAGCCAGCATAATCGTATTCCTCATTGGTATAGGGCTGCCAGAAATTTTTGGCTACTATTGTTGAGGGGTATGAGATTACAAAGACTTCCATAAGCTCCCAAGAGGTCCTGACATAGTGGGAGATGATCTTAGGCAAGGTTCTGTGTTGTGGTTTCGTTTCCAAATTTCTGCTATTTTTTCCTTTGAGTTCCCCAGGTTCTCGATAGGTTCCCAATAGTCATCTGTCCTTTCATACCCTTTCCAGTATACCAGGAACTCGACTCTGTTGTTATGTAGGTGATAATTCAGTATCTCCTGTACTTCCCATTCTCCTGCATTGTTGATGAGTATAGGGGCCGGCCTATCCATCTTCCTGGATGCAAATCTATTAGGATTCTTCTCCTGGTATTCCTTAAAGTATGAGATGTGAAAGTAAGGCTTCTGGCACTCTATTCTCTTAGGCAATTCAAGCTTGTAGTTATCGTTACTAGAGTCATGCTCTAGGATCTTAAAGGGTCGAAACTAGTGAGTTTCTAGCTTCTTAGATCGTCTAGGTACGGAGTTGTAGGGGAGTCCTCTAACAAGAACTCAGGTGCCAATATTAAATGGTGTTCTACAGGGGTTACTCCTTTTATCTGCTATCACAGTCTGCTGGAATGTGAAATGCTTTCTGGCCTTATCAACTTGCATCCTGGTGACTTCTTGGGCATTCAAGATCTCGTCCACTGCTGCTACTTTGCTGGCGGATCTGAGGACAGGATTGAAGAGTTTCCAAGGGCAGCCATAGAGTGCTTGGTATGGGGATATTCCTAAGGATTCATGGGGGGCGCCATTCACAGCTGCTGCTATCGCTGGGAGGGCCTTGGACCAGTTGTTCTGTCTTTTGTTGATAAAGTTCCTCATGATCTGAATAAGGGTGCGAATCCGGCGGTCAACCTGGCCTTTGGTTTGGTGGTGGTATTGAGTTGCCATCCAGACCTGGATTCCCATTGACTTCATCATCTGAGACCAGAACTTAGAGCTAAAGCGGGAGTCTTGGTCCAGTACTATGCTTAGGAGATGTCCATGAACATCAAATATCGTCTTCTGAACCTTTTTCAATACATTTTTGCAGGTGGTAGAGTCCTGAAGGGGTATAAGAGGAGGATAGGAGGTAAAGTGATCGATAATAACCATGATAGGTGTATGGTTGTTTGATATGTTGAAGGGGCCAGCGAAATTGATAGCAAGTGATTGGTAGGCTTCGTTAGGTGTTGGCAGGGCTGGAGATCTACCTGCCGGAAAGTGTAGTTGGCTCCTTGTTGATCTGACATTGATCACTAGAGCGACAGTAGGCTATGAAGTCCTGGCGCATCTGAGGCCACTAGAAGAAACTAGTGGTGTACTTGTATGACTTGTGAGCTGAGAAATGTCCTAGGCCTTGATGAACTGTTTTAAGGATGAAATCCCAAAGAGATACTCCCCTTTGTAAGGGTCCCAGAGGGATATAGATGTTAGAATAGCCGTAGGTATTCTCAGAATTGAGGAGGCTATCCTGGATTGAATAGTGTAGTTTGTCAGTGGTGTCCAGGACTCGACAGAAAAGAGGGTTATTCTGGAGAGCTTCAATGACAGCTGGGTGGAATTTTCCCATGAGGGAGGAATGGAGGGTACCAAGGAAGGTCAGCGCCTTTCACTTTCTGTAGAATTCCAAAACGCTTCGTGATCACTAGATAAGGGTCTAGAAGATGGCGAAGCTGGTGAAGCTGGAGGTGAGGAGGCTGGAGTAAACATATCTGCAAGTCTGAGGTATTTTTGTCTGGTGTGGGTAGAAACATAGACCTATCATTTGATGGAGCGGGGCTACTGTCCATTGAGGTATCTGATATTGCTTTCGCTTTCTTTACTTGCTTTCGCCTTTCAGGGTCCTTATGGAAATATCTATTAGCTTCCGTGCTGTCTCTCTTTGTAAGGCACTGGTCATCATAGCAGTCAGTCCAAGAAAGCGCTGCATGGCTTTGTTCCTCTCTAGTATGGTGAAGGTTCAAGGTAGCTTTGTCTCCCCAAGAGTTCCCTGCCTGTATGCTGCTATCATTGCTGCTAGCGCTACTTGCGCTTTTGGGAGCCAGTGACTGCATTGGCTGCTATCTCTTTGCTTGCTAGGTAGTCTAGGGAGGAGCGATAGATAGATTTGCGAGTACAGAGGGATGGAGAGTGCAGTGTTTCTTCAATGGTTTGTATTTGGCTGTCGGAATCTAGGCTATAGCATGAGACAGAAGTGTAGTTAGTTTGAATATCATTGGAGTTGTAGTTCTAGAGATCTGAATTTTCAGAGGTGGGGTCCTGTAGTATTATATCTTTTGGCCCTAAATTGGTTTCATGAACTCGGGATAGATAGTCTGCCAGAATGTTCGAAGCTCCAGGCATGTATTCTATGTTAAAATCAAAGCGGCTAAGATGCATTATGCATCTCTGCTGCCGCTCCCTGAAATCCTTATGTGTCATGAGCTTGGTAAGACTCTCAAGGTCGGTAACTGTGGTGTAATTTGTATTGGACAACAGGTGGGTGAAGGCTTGTACAGCCTCAACTATTGTAAGCGATTCCAGTTGGTGGGTGGGGTAGCCACTCTGGGAGGCCGACAGCTCCCGCGAATGGAATGCTGCCAGCCTGGCTGTATCTCTGGTCAGTCCTTGGCCTATCCAAGCGCCATTGCCGGTAGGAGATACATCGGTGAATAGCCAGATTGTTTGTGGGTTGCTATAGTCAATAGGTTTAAGGATTTGATGATTTTTCGCCGCCTTTTTCACTGATTGAAAGGCTGCTTCCTGCAAGTCTGTCCATATCCAAACAGCATCGCCGTTGTAACGACCCCTAGATCGGTTGGTATAGCTTACCGAACCTCAGCCCAGCCAGGGGTCCTACTAGGACTTGGACAGGAACGGTACCAGACACCTGCAAAGTGACATAGCAACCATAAGTACCTTTCTTGGAGAAAGGGGACTTAGGTACGTAGTTAGATAGGGTAACCCAGCAAGGCCGGGTAACATTGGTGCACACTTAGGTAGGGTAACCCGGCTAGACAGGGTAACCCGGAGCTACAGTCAGGCAGGGTAACCCTCTTGAGTAGGGTAACCCTAAAGCATATTTAGGCAGGGTAACCCTTTAGATAGGGTAACCAATCTCCTCAGTTAGGCAGGGTAACCACCTAGGCAGGGTAACAGGGAGCCCTAGGAAAACATGGTAAGCAGTGTAGACGCCGCCGGGGTTGCTACATTTGCGTGGCCAGGTGTTTCTAGCTCGTGGAATCGCGTGTAACAAATAGGTCAGTTACGCGGAACCTTCTGGTGACGCAAAGGGGCGTTACACAGACTTCCGCAGCGATTTGCACCATGATAGGGACCAGTTGCCCTACATTGGGGATCGCGGGTGAAATCGTGGACCTCAAGTTACCCTCCGCTAACGTTACGCGAGACGCGAAATCCTACTACACGTACCCCAGGGTCGTTGGAGTGATTTTGGCGCGTCCAACACCACCTTGCGGCTCCCATGTTCGCCCATTGCGATGGGTGGGAAAGGGTGACAGTTGGTAAAAGCCTAACAAAACTGAGAAATCGAAGGTGGCAGCGTAACCCCGTATACGTCACTGCCGTCCTTCCGACCAGATGCTGTCCTCAGGATATATATAGGGGTGGGCGACGGCCGACACAGGCAAGTTATTAGTATTGACATCAGATGGCCTTCCGAGGGTACTCTAGGTGCCCATCATCCCTATGGGATGTATGGGGGTCCCCCGGAATAGCTACCTGAGACTCGTGGATAAACGGAAGTTTGTCCGGATAGAACTCTACTACTTACACAACGATAGCCCAGGCGCTATACCATTACTGAGGGACGTTACAGGATTCTAAGACGCATTCAGTCTTATCCCGGCTAAGGTGATCCCTGAACGGTTGGCTATAGGTAGCGCCTATTTAGCCAACTTAGTAAAGACACTTACCGGGGGAGCTATTCAGTCACAAGAAAAGCTGCCGATAGGCCAAGTAGACACAGTTGACTGCAGTGCTTGCATAGACGGAAAAAGACATAGGGCTAATGAGTTTCGTACCTAGGTTTGGGTCCAAAGTCGGATTGTCGGTTGGCCATTGACAAGACGGCGATTGGAAAGGTTTTTCTCTCCTGCAGGCATAATCAAAATGCATTGCAGAAAACCTCTATATTTGAACAGACTCAACTTACCCGAACAATCCACAGGCCCTGAAGTTAATTCCGGAAGGGTCATGTGTCAGATGATCCCTGAGTGGAGAAGGGAGCTCTCTTAACGGTCGGAGTAGGGATGGGTGTCGTTGGCTTTATAATTCTACTTAAGTAAACGCGAACGGCACTCTACTCTGATAACGAACTATCCTCTCGAGAAGACTTGAATTGAGTGAAGCTCTGGCTTAACGATATTAAGTTTTATTATTTGATTCAATTGTTTTATCTTTACCTTCTGTGAACTTTGCGTTGAGTCTTTGGGGCTGTCGCAACCTTAGGATCCATCTTCCTATAGGATGCCCCCGTTACAGTATATCGTTAAGCTCTTCGCTTAAATCTCTCCTGAGAATTGTTGCTCCTCGAGACACCTTTCTGACATTTAGGAGTACTGGTAAACTTGTCAGGAACAAGTAGCCCAGGGTGGAAAGTATTATGTCTGAAATGTCTCTTACGCGTTCACAACGGACTACCGTCCCTCCCACACCGGGTCCCCTCTTGGACTACGATGTTATCGCAGACCTAAGGGGCCTGGGTTGGGAGGCGGTTACGAAGTTGATTGAAGCGGCACCCATTGTGCTGCCTAAGGAATGTCAGACCATAGTGGTCCCCCATCCTAGGGCACCTATGGAATCCATCACCCACAATCCCTCTGTGATGGTACCTGAGGCGGTCCCTGAAGGGGTTACTTTTGAACGTTTTACCCACGAAGTCTTTGAGAATTACATCCTACATGAAGTCGGCCGTAGGTTCGTGGAAGCACAGTCCCAACTCGAATGCTTTGTGGAGGCAAAGCAGAACTATTTTCTAGAGAAAATGGTCAACATGGCCACCGACTGGGTAAAGAAGGTCCAAGATGCCTATCGCCAGCAGCTTATGACAGCGCAAGCGCTGAAGGGTCGCCTAAAGGCCCTCGTGTGGGCTGTGAGTCAAGGAATCAGCATTGATTCCGAAAATGATGTGATTATGGAGCAAGCTCCTCCGCTTCCCCTTGTCCGCACAGGACCGATCAGTTTTGCCCCGCACTTTGCGGAAGTCATGGCAAATGTCACGTGGCATGAGCATTTAACGCCACAAGCCCGGGAATTATTGGGACTTGGCCTCACTCCAGGCACATCGCGGGTATCACCTATTGCCCTCGCTGTTGAAGCCCGCCTAGTCAGCCGATCTCCGAGCCCTTCTGGCTCAGGTACGGTGCGCACGTCTTCATGCCTCGCAGGGGTAACAAAGGTCAAGAGACCCGCAAAACCTCAAACTACGACTGCCGTTGCAGCCCTTCCAGCTGAGCCATCAACGCCAAAAATAGTTTTAGAAGCTGAGCGACCATATGTGGTGGCAGAAGCAACTCCCTTGCCAGCCACACCACAAAATCTAGCACCGCTTGTCCTCCAGACGGCACCGCCGGCTCCAGCCAAACCCACGGGTAGCGCCAGGAGGACTGGGTTTCCAGGGGTAGAAGCGCAGTCGGCTACGGCTTATTGTTCTCCTACTTGTAGGATCAAGGGAAGACCTGATGGGAATATCGCATTTCACCATAGCCCGCCATGTACGAAAGGGACCGGTGAACCAATAATGCAAAATCCCAAAGGTCCGAATTTGAAAAAAACCCATTGTCGTTTCTGTGGTTCGGAAGACCATACGGATGTTGGAGCTTGTCCCCGCTTCCAACAGTTAATTCAGAGGGGAGTGGATAAGGTCCTTGCTGCTAAAGGTCTTCCATCCCCCACACCTCCCACAAGACTGTTTTCCCCTCAGGAAGCTTCTCTTCCAGAAGCCAGTCACGAAAGCTCGGAGGACCGCTCTAGCGGTTATGAGGAACAATTGGGACTCCGCGGTGGAAACACTTGTGGAGATGGTGGTAGCAAACCACCAGGTGGTGGAAACGTCGGCGAAGCAGGAGAACCGGGTGATTCCGACTCCTAGAGCAGTAGCGACGAATCTTCCTCCTCCCTCCCCGATCTCAGCAGATTTCTGGGCCGACGCAAGTCGCGCTGGAATGATGCTAAGAAGCGACGGTATGATGAGCGGTGTAAGGCCTTGACGGACTTTCTTCGAAAGTCCAACAAGAAATCCCACACCTGGCAGAAGAAGACCGAGAAATTGGGGATCAAGGGGTTCAATGGAGACCCACTTGACACACAGCGATTCATCCAGGATGCGGAGATTAGGTTTGACTACTATCGACACTGTAAGCTGTCTGATATGGATAAAGTCAGCCTGATAATCGCGCTTCTTGAAGGGGCCGCAAAGAAATGGTACAATAGCATCCACGTGCACATTAGCCAGGATGCCGCTCAACGGGCAGGAGTGACCTTTAACCCAAGCAATGAGTTGCGCACTTGGGGAGGCTTCCGAAAACGCCTAGAGTCCAGTTTCGGTGGTCACTCAGATAGGGATCGTGCTCTTCGTGAGTGGAATGGTTTGGCTATGAAGCCAGGAAAGGTGGACCAATTTGTCGATGAACTCATTCGCTTAGCCAGTGAGTTGCATTATGACGCGGTAGTAGTGAAGGACAATGCCCGCATTGGCATGACCGCTGAATTGCGAAATCTTGGTATCTGAAAACTCCACACCCGCAAGCGTACATCGATAACCTAAACCTGCTTCGCAACACCGGCCATCAGCTGGAAGACCTTGCATCCTTCAACAGAACGGTTGTTAAGGAAATGCCTACCACCCACGAACGAGGAGATGACAGGTCCACGGTCGCTAAGCAAACAACGAAAGAAGGAGCGAGGCCCTGGGTACCGAAATCCCCGGTCTCAAGCGAGCACTGCCAACCCCTCCCGGGTTAAGAAATCAGACTATGAAATCAAACATCGGAATATTCCGACTACTCTGATTGACAAACACCGTCGGATAAAGCAATGTTCACGGTGTGGAACCGAGAGTCACTTTTGGAAACAGTGTACTGCTCCCGAACCAGTAGTGCAATCAATCAAACCCTCACGCAAGCGGTCTGCTTCTGAGGCTGAGCATTTAGCACCTACAGTATCGAAACACCGTCGCATTGAGGCTCCACCCCCTGTTGTCAAAAGGGTTACCGAGGTCCGCGGCTCCCCTCCGATCTTGGAGGTTGATACCGATGGAAGTAATTAGGTAAGCCCTTTAGGCAGTGTCAGAGAAACCAGAAAGCTGACTACCACTCTTGGCATTAAGGCGCGGAGGAAAAGGGTAGAAGGAAAGGGAAATTTGACTAGGTGAGTCCCCTCACCCTTACAAAAGAACAAGGCTGATCCACCACTGTCAGGACAGGGTAGGATTATGGGTTTTCTTTTGTTAAGGTTTTGCGAGGGTTTATTTCTCATTTCCTTTGTTGTTTGCTTTCCTTGGGGAAGACCGATAGAGATGGTCTGGTTTCGTTGGTTTTGTTTCACTTATGTATATCAATCAGGCAGGACTTGATTAAGCAATTGAACTTATTTACAATTTACCTGAGGAGGGTTAAATACCCGAAATCTCGCTGGCGTGATAGTAAACACCGAAGCTTTATTATAAACGAGAGCTACCTTATGATGCTTAAGCGAACAAAACCTGTTAGCGAATAAAGACCCGCTAAGCAGCCGAGGCTAGTTGGCCCGCCGCCCCACACTAGGTCAATACACGTGAAAGTACGCTTGGACTGGAATTTCAAGAAGCATAGAAATAGTAAGGAAGCCTTACTTTTGTTAGACAGTGGCGCTACGGTTGCCGTGCTAAGTAGCACATGGGTTAAGAAAGCCCAATTACCATGTATCCAACGGAAACATCCGACACCAATCTCTGATGCAAGTGGCAACCAGATTCCAGGGTCCGGGGAAGATTACACAACGACGGTGAGAATGAAGATAGGCGACCATGTGAATGATATAAGGTTCGAACTTGCGGATATGCCGGACACCAAGGTAGACGGCTATCTTCCGATGTCGTGGTTGAAGGACCACAATCCCGATATTGACTGGGAAACTGGTATTCTGAATTGGCGTTCAGAATACTGTAAGACAAACTGTCTTGTCGCTACGCGATGAATGGAGTTCATCACCAGTGAAGAACTCCTAGCCGAGGATAGTAGTCAGGTGTACCTTTTGGGTATGGCAATATATACTGGAGAAGATGGCAAGGACATTAGCGTCAGCCTACTACCAGAATATAGTGATTATGCAGATATTTTCAGTCAAGAAAATATAACTTCCCTTCCCCGACATACTGAGTTTGATCACAGGATTGAACACGAGCAGGGGGCCAAACCGCCATTGGGGCCCATATACCCCCTCTCTAAGTGAGAAATAGATGTACTATATGACTGCATCCAGGATATGGAGGAACAAGGGAAGATCCGGCGTTCTACGTCGTCCGCCGGAGCCCCTATTCTCTTTGTGCCGAAGCCAGACGGAACGCTTCGGTTATGTATCGACTATTGAGGACTTAATAAGATAACTATTAAGAACAAGTATCCTTTGCCTTTGATGAATGAGCTACGAGATAGGCTCGGGAAAGCCACAGTGTTCACTAAGCTGGACCTGAAAAATGGCTATTATCTCATCCGGATGGCACCAGGTGAAGAATGGAAAACTGCCTTCAAGAGTCGTTATGGCCTGTACGAGTATACAGTAATGCCGTTTGGGCTATGCAACGCACCATCTACCTTCCAGAGTATGATCAATAGCGTATTCAGGGATATGCTTGATGCAGGAGTCATCGCCTATATGGATGACATCTTGATATACACAGAGACGATCGAAGAACATGTTTCGTTAGTTCGTCAGGTAATGGAGAGACTGCGCAAGGCAGCTCTTTGCGTTAGCATAAAGAAGTCCAGCTTCCACCAAAGGGAAGTTGAATTCCTAGGGTATAAGATATCTGAGCATGGGATATCTATGACGACTCGTAAGGTAGAGGAGATCAAGGCTTGGAAGACTCCACAGAACGTAACTGAGGTTCAATGCTTCATGGGCTTTGCGAACTTCTATCGTCGATTCATCAACGGGTTTAGTAAAGTGGCAAAACCTCTGACGGATCTGACCAAGAATGATGTAAAGTGGGACTGGTCGCCCGCTTGCCTGCGGTCATTTGAACATCTAAAAGAGTTGTTCACCACTGGTCCCATTCTGACACACTTTGATGGCTCTCATCCAACTAAGTTGGAGACAGACGCCATTGATTTCGCATTGGGTGCTGTGCTATCCCAATTATGTGATGACCAGAAATGGCACCCAGTGGCCTATCACAGTAGGAAGTTCCTGCCTGCGGAGGTGATCTACGATGTTCACGATAAAGAGATGACGGCAATCGTCGCAGCATTCAAGGAATGGGATCATCTATTGCGCTCGGTGGAGGACCAGATTGTGGTATATACAGACCACAAGAATCTGGAGTACTTTAATATTACCAGAGTCCTAAACCGGAGGCAACACCGCTGGGCGGAATTCTTACAGCCGTTTAACTTCAAGGTGGTATACCGAGAAGGTCGGCTTAATGAGAAGGAAGATGCGTTATCGCGGTGTAGGTACTACCGCACGGAAGGGGGGAGTGATCCTCTACCACAAACATTTTTTCGGCCTGGGCAGTGGCACATACAGCAGGAACGAGACCTCCTGCGCCCACAGATACTACTTACTTGTCAAGGATTTCGCCTACAGTCTGGATTTGTGACAGCCTTGCGTGCTGCTGCGGAACTAGATCAGGCGTACCTGGTAGTACTGAAAGCAGTGGTTAACAAAAGCAACACTGTGGATGCCCATTTCGATGTGGAAAAGGACTTGCTCACCTACAAGAATCGGTGTTATGTTCCGAAAGATGAGGGGCTTAAGCGAACAATCATGGAAGCCGAACATGATTCACGCATCGCTGGACACTTTGGAACATATAAGACAATAGCACGAGTTAAGGCAAACTTCTACTGGCCGAGAATGGAGGAAAACATCACTGAATATGTTCGGACCTGTGATGTATGCCAAAGATGCAAAACGATCCGGCATAAGAAGTTTGGCTTGCTTGAGTCTATTGAAGTTCCGATGAGACCATGGAATGCTATTTCTATGGACTTCATTGTGGCATTACCAAACTCAGAGGGATATACAAATATTTGGGTCATAGTGCATAGGTTCTCCAAGATGGCTCACTTTATCCCTTTAACAACTGAGGTGCCCATAAAGGAACTGGCTCTCATGTTTCTGAAGGAGATTTGGCGATTGCATGGGCTCCCAGAATCGATCATTACTGATCGCGATACCCGTTTCACATCCATGTTCTGGATGAGTCTCATGGATCTACTACAAGTCAAACTCAATGTATCTACGGCCTTCCATCCAGAAACAGATGGGCAAACTGTGAGGGTTAATCAGAGCTTGGAACAGTACCTAAGAAGTTACTGTTCCTACCAGCAAGACGATTGGGCTGCACTGCTGCCCTTAGCGGAGCACCCATACAATACGTCAGTATCCGAGTCGTCGAAGGTGGCACCCTTCGCGGCGAACTACGGGTTTGTGCCACGGACAAACTGGCCCGGGGCTGTGTCTGAACATCAAAGTATACACCCAAACAGTGAACTTGTCGTTAAGGATTGGGAGGGTACATGGCAAGACATTCGAGAGACACTACAAAGGGCCCAGGAAGGACAGCGGAAATGGCATAACCAGAAACGTCTTCCATCACCGGAGTATGTCACCCGGGAGGATGTAGTCCAAGGGAGAGCTAAGAAGGCAGACCGTGTTATGTTGGACCGACGTAACATTCGCACTAAGCGACCTATGGAGAAGCTAGACTACAAGAGATTTGGACCTTTTGTAGTTAAGAGGAAAATAGGGACACGGGCTTATGAGCTACAGCTGCCTGCAAGGTGGACAATCCATCCGGTCTTCAATGTGGGACTTCTGGAACCTTACCGTGAGGATCTGGTAGGCAGACCTGCTAAAGCCATACTAGAACCCGACATCGTTGATTCGGAGCCCAGCTATATAGTAAGAGCTTTAGTAGATAGCCGTTGGTATGGAAATATGAAAGCAAAATTCCCACACCGGTTTGTACAATACTTGGTGTCGTGGGAAGGGTATGGCAGTGAAGAAAATTCATGGGAGCTATTCGAGATGTTGGAAGGAACCGCAGGCGAGGCATTGCTGCGTTTTCATGACCGGTATCCTGCTAAGCCAAGGGATCAACGTGTATGAAAAGTACAGGAAAGGGGGATAAGTGGGAGAAAATCAGCGCACGCAAGAAAACTAAGTCTGAGGACAGACTTATGGAAGAGGGGAGTAATGTAACGACCCCTAGATCAGTTGGTATAGCTTACCGAACCTCAGCCCAGCCAGTGGTCCTACTAGGACATGGACAGGAACGGTACCAGACACCAGCAAAGTGACATAGCAACCATAAGTACCTTTCTTGGAGAAAGGGTACTTAGGTACCTAGTTAGATAGGGTAACCCAGCAAGGCCGGGTAACATTAGTGGACACTTAGGTAGGGTAACCCCGCTAGACAGGGTAACGCGGAGCTACAGTCAAGCAGGGTAACCCTCTTGAGTAGGGTAACCCGCAAGCATAGTTAGGCAGGGTAATCCTTTAGATAGGGTAACCAATCTCCTCAGTTAGGCAGGGTAACCACCTAGGCAGGGTAACAGGGAGCTTTAGGAAAACATGGTAAGCAGTGTAGACGCCGCCGGGCGTGCTAAAGTCGCGTAACCAGGCGTTTCTAGCTCGTGGAATCGCGTGTAACAAATAGGTCAGTTACGCGGAACCTTCTGGTGACGCAAAGGGGCATTACACAGACTTCCGCAGCGATTTGCACCATGATAGGGCCCAGTTACACTACCCTGGGGATCGCGGGTGAAATCGTAGACCTCAAGTTTCCCTCCGTTAACATTATACGAGACGCGAAATCCTACTACAAGTACCCCAGGGTCGTTGGAGTGATTTTGGCGCGTCCAACACCCCCTTGCGGCTCCCACATTCGCCCCCTGCGACGGGTGGGAAAGGGTGACAGTTGGTAAAAGCCTAACAAAACTGAGAAATCGAAGGTGGCAGT
>QFET01005497.1:0-16652 GCA_003316355.1 Tuber calosporum | reverse complement strand
TGATAGACTGAATCATATATCGTTGCCGGTTGCGCGATATAGATAGTCGAACCTTAACAATTCCAAACATTTTCTGGTAGGACATGATATTTGCTTTTCAAGATATAAAATCTGACCAGATGTTTCTTTAGAATAGAAACATTAGTCACAAGAGCTCTTTGCTTGTCAATGCTCTTTCCAACCTTGCTTTGAATACCCGGATGTCTCTGAACAAACCGGTCTACCCACCCCTTCCCAATTTCGGCCACTCTTCCTTTGGCTTTTAGAATTTCATAAACCATCTGCAACACATGTCTGCGGCGAAGGGGAATGCCATGATCATCATAATCCTCAATCCTTTGAACTATTACCTTCTCCTCAAGGTGGGTGAGCAACTGCTGGCCCTCGTGGGCAACCTTTCGTGGAGTGGTACTGCCTTTAAGTCGGTTCTGCAGGGTGGTATTTGAAACTCCGAAGGTTTCAGCGAGATAGCATATGGAGAGGTTTGGATCTTGTTGTTTGGCGGCAATGGCTGCCTGAAGACGATTCTCCAGGTCAGGCTTCTTGTTTCGCATTGGTGGTAGGACGATAATTCACAAAATTTGATATAAAAAGAGTAATGGTTGTTGGTCAGAATTAACTAAGTCTGCAGAGTAAAAAACATTAAAACTTTGGGGATCTTGTTCTACCTCTAATATTGCCCTAATCTTTTACGATTCACAGACCCTATAGTAAATCACCTACACAATCACCTGGAGAAATATTGGATTTATCCCGTAAACCATTTCTTTTCTTTAATACAATTTCTGATAGAATCATATAATCTCACTTGGACTATTTACAGAGGTGAAAATTATATTGCAGTTTTCAAAAATGGCAGACTTGTTTAAGAGTCTAAAGCCAATTTGGGAATTGAATTTGAATAAGGTCCGATTATTTTTACCCCCAAGAATCACAAATTTATCAAAATAATCTTGGAGATTGAGTGACTCATTACTGGGGGGTGACCCATTACTAGGTGAAATACGTTACTCGCTAAGCCAAGAGATGAGATTGCACTTATTGCTCCACAGGTAAATCCTCCTATTACATACAAGCCCCATGGAAGACCCAGGACTGAGTGTCTATAATATAGTCTGGTTCAGGACAGGCAGTTGGTTGCCAATCAAGGAGGTATCATCCCTAATGAGATTGTTTATCCAAGGCAAAAATGCTCCTCTTGAAGGGAAATTGAGCACTAATTCGGCTACTTGTCGCAATCTATATAGCAAGTAAATCAGCTTATTCTTGGTTTAATTCTCACAATGTGTGTTGTTATACTTTCTTTTCTCTAAACTGTATGTGAAAGATTTCTTTTTATAATAATTAAATTTTCAAAATTAATTATTAAAAAAACTTACATAATCAAATTTCATGGCATCTGAGGGTGCTGTGGCATTTGAGGGGATTTTTGAAAACATTAATGGCATATGAGACCTTTACCATTATTATTATAGTGAGGCTCAGGATATCAAGCAAGGCTTGCATTGGCAAGGCATTTTTTGCAATAATGCCCGGCTAAGGCTTTATGTATGAAAGGAGAGGGGTGAAATGAAAATCTATGGTGGCTTGAAAGCGCAGTTTTCTCTGAGCAAGGAAAGTTGAGGAGGGGCTTGCCATACTACTTGTATGATACGCGTGGGCATGTAATATGACAGAGTACACCACGTGATCTCCAGTCCCTGTACGAGTGATACGAAATGACACAAAATCGGCATGGCCAGGGGGGGTCAGTAAGTAATTAAGGAGGATCGAAAGAAGCTCCAGTAGAAGTACTATACTATATTCCGAAACTTCCACTAGACGAGAACACGGTCGCTCGTTCCTCTATTCGGATGACCTACTCGAGTATACAGAGATGGCCAGAGACAACGGTCATCCTCCCGAGGAAATCTGTCAAAGTATGGTAAACGGTTACTGTATATCTAGCTATCATACACACCCTAAAATATTTCATAAAGTAGGTAGCACAGGGTGACCTACTTAGTGTCAAATGTTTACTCGTATAATCTCCATCCCCAGGTTTATTAAAATAAAAAAACCCCCCCGTATGGTTATAGCAGCGCCTTATATTTCCACCGCCCAATTCCTTTTTTTTCCCGCTTTCGAGTTTCCATGCTGAGGTAAGGTAAATTAAGGTAAGGTATCATAGATGATGATATATTATAGGCACAATTCGCACGAGGGATAAATTGATCATCCAGTGGTAAGTCATTACCAATTTCTAAGACCCGGGCTTGGTTATGGAGGGTGAAAGCTTATCATATCTAAATTGACGGTATCATATAAGGGTGCTTGCTTGCTCGCACACTAAATTCCAAAAGGAGATCTAGTTAACCCAATCCCAAGATTTAAAAAAAGTACAGGATTGTTTTTGGAAGCCCACGCCTTTGGATATGTACGGTACAAGTATGTAGCAAGAAGACTGGTATCCTTATGCTGTAATCATGAATCGAATAACCCGCTCATCTCCTCCCTTTTTCCCATGCGTATTTCCATTTCAGCAATGCAAGAAGTACCATACCATACCCCCACTAAATTTTCATGCCTGTCAGTTGGGTGGACTCACGAGGTAAGCAGTCGTCAGTGATAGTCGAACTCCCAAAAGTAGACTCCTATCATACACCCATTCAAAATCTATTACACAGCTGGCTGACATACACCGCGAATTGAAAAAAAAAAGAAGAGAAAAAAAAACCGCCCCTCGGCCAACATTTCGGACACCCTCCGATTGAACCAACGGATATCACCCGCGATCATGCCATTCCCCCCACTGAAGTCTAGGAGTGGCCATTCATCGAATTTCATTCCATCAAGGACATGATGAGGCGCAGGCCGGCTGCTCTCTCTTTTCCCGGAAGGAGGATCATACGGACTAGACACCGAACCCGGTACGATATCCGGATAGATGGATTGAAAAAAATCAAGCTTTACCAAAGTGGTCGACCAGGCAGGATAGCACTCTACTGTACACCGCCATGGCGTCCCAATACCTGTATACGAGTACCGTACAAGCACCAACGCAGTAGGGTAACCCGCTATCTATCAGAACCGTAGAGTTATGATACTATACTTACTTCCTATTGGTAAGATTCCGCTCCAGCACGTACATTATATTGCCAGAGTGTGGAAGAGGTAATGTACCGTAGTAAGTTATACTCTTGGAGAAGTAAAATAAAGAACTTGAGCGCCATCCAAGAATCTCGTAATCCGCAGTGACTTTGCCACTCCCTTAGTCTGGCCTACCTATCATACGACAAGGCACCGTAGCCCAATCGATTGGGTCACCAACCCATGGCCAAACCGACTGAGTTTCACCCTTTCACTTCCGCAAGGGGAATAACCTAATAAACCAATCAATTAAAAGCAACTAACTACCCCCCCCCTCCCAAAAAAAAAGAAAAAAAAGTAAATCCCAAACCAAACCCATGTTTTTTAATAATTCAACACTCCAGTTTTAGCCTTCCTGGTTCCCTGTAATGAGTTTGGGCTGTGGTGCTGCTGTACGGTACGATACGATAGTTCCCAATCCTTTACTCTGTCATGCCCGGTTTTCCAACCACCTCAAAAAAAAAAGTACCCTTCTGCAGAACTTCGAAGGAGTATGTACCGACGCTATTGGCATGGATTGGAATATCGGAAGCAAACGTGCACGATGGTGCAGATTCTCTCAATGCCTGTACTGTAAATGTGAAAACCCGTTTGCAGCAATTCCTACAAACTGGTTGGAGTGCACAGTAACTTGTAAAAAAAAAAAGATACTAACTTGGCATATATTGAATTGCTGTACATACCAGAACACCTTTCTCTCACTACCTATCCGGGTAAGCCCGGGTAGGAAGTATAGTATACTATAGGTCGGGTGAGTTTGAGTACGCTATGCATACAATTTGCTGTAGAGTGCTAATAGGGAAAGGGGTGCACTAGTTGTATATAAAAACTCGATCCCTAGAAAGCATGTCCTTTTGTCTCCCCACACACCCTTCCTTCCTTCCTTCCTCTCCTTCCTCGCACTCGCGCTCTACGTGCCATGCTGCACTTCAGGATGCTACGACGACTTGCAGTTGCGATGCTAGCACTCGCCGGCCTCGTGTCAGCGACGGGGCCTTCGGATGCCATTAGAGAGCATGCCAAGCAGATGAGGGACCTACAGTTTGAGGCGAGGAGGAATAAGCCGGAGTTTGGGGTTCATGAGAGAGCGTCAAAGACCAAGAAGTATTACAACAGCAACACTTCCAGCATGTTCCTCTTATCCCAAGTCGCTTGTCTATTCAACTGACACCTCGTAGAATACTGGGTCGATGGGAAGAAGATCCCCGATGTAAATTTCGATGTGGGTGAGTCGTATGCTGGGCTCATGCCCATTTCGAAGGATAAGAACGAGACTAGAAAGCTTTATTTCTGGTTCTTCCCTACGACGGGAACGGTCGATGATGAGTTGGTTATCTGGTTGAATGGTGGTCCTGGATGCAGTGAGTGCCTTCTAAATCAATGAATAAAAAGGAGGGGGGTTTTGAAGCCGACGTATAATATCTACAAAAGGCAGTCTGGAAGGACTTTTACAGGAAAACGGTCCTTTCTCTTGGTATGCGGAACCTCCCTCTCCCCTATCTGGCCCCCGCAGAGGGAATTGACACACAAACTGTGAACAGGCAATATGGGACCTTCAAGCCAGTACCCAATAAATATTCCTGGCACAAGCTCACAAACATGATTTGGTTTTTTTAATCCCCCGAATTGAGCCATTCTCCGCACCCCCAATCTAACGAGGGGCAGGGTCGATCAACCTGTGGGAGCCGGCTTCTCCCAGGGCGTCCCCGACGCAACCTCAGAAGAAGACTCTGCGCAGAAATTCCTCGGCTTCCTCGAGAACTTTATCAAAACCTTTGGCTTTGAGAAAAAGAAGATCTATGTGACTGGGGAATCCTACGCAGGCTACTACGTTTCATACATTGTGGATGCAATGTACAAGAGGAACGACAAAAAGCTCTTCGATCCCCGAGGTCTCATGCTCTATGACCCTGCTTTAAGTGAATGGGTGATACAGGAGCAGATCGCCACGGTGCAATTTGTGGATTATTGGGCGCACTTGTTTGCCTTGAACAAAACTACCATGGACCACCTCCATGCAACGGCCGATAAGTGCGGGTACACTAGCTACCTGAACGAGAACTTGGTCTTTCCTCCAAAGGGCCCATTCCCCACTCCCCTACAGCTCAACACATCGGCAGATTGTGACGTCTGGGGAGCCATTTTCAAGTACCCCCTCCCTCCCAACACACACACACAAACACTTCCTCACTCGGGTAAGCGCGGACGGAGCTGATAGAACCCCAGTGCAGCCCTCTTGGTGAACCCATGCTTCAACATTTACGAAATCACCACAACCTGCCCCACCCTCTGGGACGTGCTCGGGTTCCCAGGATCCTTCAAATACCTCCCGGAGGGCGCGCAGATATACTTCAACCGGACAGATGTACAGGACGCCATAAACGCCCCGCACACAGTCTGGGAGGAGTGCTCGGGCGGCGGCGTGTTCCCGAACGGAGATCCGAGCGAGCCCAGCAGCTACTCTGTCCTACCGCGCGTCATCGACAAGAACGAGAGGACGATTATAGCCCACGGGTTATTGGACTTTAGATTCATAATCAACGGGACCTTGTAAGATGCGCGTCCCAAGAACCGGAGAGAGAGTGTGTGAGAGTGAGAGAGTGTGTGTGTATGTGTGCAAGCGCTGATCAAAAAAAATGCGATGCGGTCTACGGGGAGGTCAGGTTGGCCATCCAGAATATGACTTGGGGCGGAAAACAGGGATTTCAAACAAAGCCGGAGAAACCCTTCATCGTTCCATATGACAGTCAAGGGACTATGGGAGTCGTGCATACTGAGAGGAAGCTAACGTATATATACCCACCCAATCCACACACCAAACACACCCAACCTGACACTCTTCTAACCAATCCATCAATAGGTGGGTGGAAATCGAATGGTGCGGCCACATGGTCCCGCAATTCCAGCCCGGCGTCGCCTACAGGCAGTTGGAGTACCTCCTTGGCAGGATCGATAAGCTTTGAAGCCAGTAGGAAAAAAGGGTGCATCAAATTGCAAAGGAGTGATAAGTAATCATAATGTGTCACTCGACACTTTACTCAAGGGGTGTGTTGTGTATGATATTATGATACAGTACTTCGGAAAATCGTCAAGATTTTTTTTGCCAGCTTTGGAGGGAAATGGCTAAGTGCCAAGCGTCGGTGGACAAAACGAACAGTATCGATTCAAGTTGTCGGATTAACAGTACAAATGATTCATGCTTGAAATTTATTATCCCCCAGTATCGTAAATTAACTGGACCACTTAGGCCTCAAGACTACCGACCGAACTTCCGAATACCCGTACTCTCGAATCTGGTATCACAAGTTTCATACCAAGTTATCGGAAGTCGCTCGCACTGCACCACAACACTATCCACTCCCTCCACAATACGGTGCTATGATTGGATCTTATGAAATTGGTGACTGCCCACTGTACCATCGACTCGCTAGATTTCTTTTGCTCTATTCCCCCGTTCCCTGTCCTCGCCCAACCCATGTCCTCTACTCTGTCATCAACCACCGACAGCAAGCATGCACGAACTGCAGTGACATCCTTCTACTGCACCAACCCATTTCACCTACAGACCTCACTACCACATCCATCACACCTAGCAAGAAGAAGAAACTTCAACTATATCCAACCATATCCCCAACATTTATTTTACGCTCATAAAAGGGAAGAAAGGGGAAAAAAAAAAAAAAAAAAAATAAGCAAACGCCATTAACCCGCTAACTCGAGACGTCTTTGGAACCCGATAGCAATTGTAAAAAAGAAAGGAAAAAGAAAAAAAGGGTACCATGATATTATTATAACAACACTCAATTCCCACCGTCTCCATTGACTTCTGCTTCATCGGTCAATCGTGATGTCGAGAGCCCTTTTTTGCCTTTGCCAAGCGTAGGGGCAGTTGCAGCGGCGGGAGCAGCAGATGAGGAGGAAGCGTTGATATCATTAGTGATAGGAATAGTAGCGGAGGAAGAGTCAATCTCGGAGGGCTGCCGGGAGAGCACTTTTACGAAGGGTGATGAGGGCCTGGTTCGCTCCGGCCTGTCACTCACCCCTACCAATCAGCAACAAAATTACACGAGAAAAGGTTAAGAATACACACAAAACCTCCCCCCGCCCAACACCACCACTATCGCCACTGCCACCACTACCGCTGTTAGTATTTGAACTAATAAACAGCAACAGATACTTCAAATTCGGCAATGTGTGTCGAATATCCATGACCCACAGCCCTTGCGAACTCATCAACTGCTCAAGGTCCTTATTCAACAAAAAGATAGCATACTCGAAGCGGAAGTATACGCTCCCCTTCACCCATAGCGGGAATGTGCGCGCGCCGGCGATGACGGAGATGGGATCGCGTACGAACGAGCTGCTGCACAGCGGTTGCAGCGGGTAGCGAAGGTACGTGCCCAGATAGAAGGAGAGGAGGTAGGCGACGTGAGCGACGTAACCGAGTGCGGCGGAGACGGTTTCCGCGTCCGCGTCCTCGTGGTGCGTGTTTGGCAGCGGGAGGGAGCGGATGGTGAAGGTTAGGGGGTGGTTTGGTATCTATGATTTTCTCTATTAGCTAGTTGGCCGGTGGAAGAAGAGGGGGGGGATGAAGAGGACAGGTTCGACTGGGTAGACCGTTTGTAAATCTTCCACAATACGGCGGCGTTGGGCTTCTATCCCCTTTTTAGTCTCTCCTAGGTCTTTCCTACAGCGCTCGAGGCCGACGGCTGCTTCCTTAAGATAGTTCTCCCCTGTCTTTTGTGCCTCCCGCCCGGCAGCCATTGCCTGGCGGCGCATTCGTAGGCTTTGCTGCAGGACTTCTCGTTTCTTTACTGCTGCGTCCAGGCGCTTCTTCTCTATGGCTAAATAACCCCGCAACGTCTTCCTGGACTCCCGCGCTTGGGAGACTTCTCGGAGGGGCGTCATTGAACTGGATTCTCGTTTTAGGATTGCGTTTATCTGGTTGGAGACTTTGGCGCTTGTTAGTTCAGCGTCTTGGATGCAGTCTTCCAGGTTGTTGAGTTTCATTATCGCATCGTAGGAGGCGGTAGACTGGATGGACAGATGTGTCAGTTTGGCTGAGCTATGGAGGGCCGTCTGGGATCTGGTTGATACACACGACTAGGTTATCCGCAGTGGGAGCGGTAGAGTAGGCTGAAACCGGTGGCGCATGTCCACGAATTGGTAGCTCCCTGTGCAAAGCAGAGGAAGATAATGGTATATCCATAAAAGTAGTATAGATCCCATCCGATAGGAAAAATATGATGGAGTTTGTGGGAAATGGATGTCTAAAGTTCTCCAACTGCACTCACTCACTCCCAATTAGCCCCCACAAGGTCCTGCCCGGTAGTGAGTGGATAAAAAAAAAAAATGAAAATGAACAAAAAATGAAAAAATGGAAAATGAGAACGTCTTGCGAAGAGGGAAAAGAAAAGGTTGGAAAGATGAATTTTGATGAACATTTTTACCAATAAACTGCAGGGCCGAGAGCGCGATATGCAACTCGACAATTAGTCGGAATTGCTCCTGAGTACTGGCCCATATCTTGACAGTGACTTTATCCAACCTGGAAATGTGCGGCCCGCTATGCGACAACTCGAAGGATTGGAAATTCGGATTCTATGAAACTCCTCTCCCATGAGCTCCCCTTCCAAGAGTAACCAAGTCGCAGAGCTCCATACCATAGATTTTGACACAACCTCACTGATATAAATCGGATCCTCTGATCGCCCCATCAGCGCCCCCGTTTCCCACCCCGTACTTCCGGCGGAGGACTCACCACTGCCGCCCCCAACATGCAGCGAGAAGAACACATCCGCCATCCTCCCCGCCGCAACATCCTCAAGCCTCTTCTGCCTTGTCATCGGGCTCTCCAGACCCAGCGGGTTACCCCTCGTGCCTCGGCGCCATAGTCGTCCACCGGGCCTAACATCAACGCCAACATCCACGTCCACATCGGCTCTCGTAAGGTCCATCTCGGACTTTGCATGAGTCAGTCCCCCGCCACCACTACTACTACCGCCAGTCGATCCTTCGGCGTGCGCCGGTAGCTTTCCCGTCGACTTCCATGCCCCGGCTAAAACGTCGTCGTCAGAGGACTTTGTGGGACGGGTAGATCGCGCTTTCTGTACAGAGGTAGTGAGGTTTCGGAGGGCGAGGCCGGTTAGGTGGCGGAGTTTTCTGCCCTATTTCCCCTCATCTGGTTAGCTCTAGGAATCGGGTTGAGATGGGAGAAGGTTAAATGTACGGATGGTAACAGCAGTGGGCGCTCCTGGGAAGTGGTTTCAATCCCCGGAACAAAATCCACTTCTGAGGTTCTCAGGCCATCGCTATCGGATGGCATGACAATGCCCTTAGGGAGCGTTGTAGCAGTGGTTGAAGGCAGGGTGGGCGAGCTAGTGTTGCCGTGGGATGGATAGGTCTATACTGTAAGTGTCTCTGTTGCTTGTGTGTGTGGAATGGGGGATTGGATGTTCAAATAAAGTTGCAAGCGTGCATGACGCTACCCTTGATGGCTGGTGTGACCCGATCAGGTTACCGTAGAAACCACCGGCACAGTGCGTGCTGGCAGAAAAATCGAACCTCGCACCCAGACGTTGCAGTAGAGTTTCCCCTCTTATAATAGCAAGGCCTGCTCTATTTTTATTTTTATTCTTTCTTTTTATTTGTCCCAGCGGATGGCTGAAAGCCAGTTTTTTCTTCCCCTCTTTGCTCGCATCATTTTCCCCAAAAAGGGTAATTATTGACGTCCTACAAAACGCAAGGTCCAATCGTTCCGGTAGTAGTGGTCCATACAGCTCTATCAAGCATTTTTATCTCCATCTCTCCCCCGGACAATAGCAGATTCATTCGAGGCTCTAAAACTGCAATAGAGCTGCTAGGGGGGAGCTAATGATACAGGTTCACATACTTCACTAGAGCAATAGCGACAGGTCACTTCAGCCGCTAATTTGGACGCACAATCTGTGCGAGACGTTCTCCCCACCTGATACCACAGAAAGTATCAAGCACGATGAACATATGATATACACCAACTACTCATACAAAACCCCCACACTTCCCATATACCACGAGAAATGTTACTTTACATACCCAGACCCCTATCCCCTTTGCCCCCGGTAAAACTCCCTGATAGGATGGAAATAAAAAGTGAAGAAAGAGAGAAACGCACGTGCGTTCCTACCACAGGCAAAAATCAAAATAGGAGAGTAAATAAAACAAAACATGGGAAAACACGATCAACAGAGAACCCGCTGGAGGAAGGGAAAAATAAAGAAAATAGCCAGGGTAGGGCCCTCCTCGGCACAGAAGAGCCCAGAAATGAACATCCGTACCAACTGGAGTAGATGTGAACGCAGAAAATAAGTGAGCAGACGTCACCAAGGTCAAATAAACATTTGAGACGTAAAGAAAGGTGCCGCAAGGGACAATAGTCAAGAACGCGCCCGCCCGAGGACAATGCACTGTCGGCAGTAAAAAGGGAGGGAGCAAAAAAAGCAGAGGCAAAAACAATGCAAAAACAAGACAAAACCAGTCAAGCCAAGACAAGACAAGAAACGCAAAAGCAAGAATGCTACCAATGTTGAAGAATGAATAGCGTAGAGCGACCTTTTTTGAAAGCAGAAACTCCATAAAAAACGCAAAATAAAATTAAAAATAGCTATTTTTTTTTTATTTTATTTTTTTTCTTCCTTCGTGCCCCTTTTTGTTTTCTGTGACCACCAAACCCACCCCACCCGATAGGCGACTAACGCTCATGATGGAGGATGGTGGGATCTCCACCAAGATTCTGTCCACTCTGTCCAAAGCTGAGCGTCGGTCTGATCGTACAATCCCGGGAATCTCCCACCTCAACACCGTAAACTCATCCTCGACTCCAGTCCCCTAGCCTGGTCATTCAAGGACTTTCATCTCCGTATTGCCCAAACCACGAGCTCTCTAGCACTTTCCTAATATCCCACCTCTCCTCAGGCCGTATTGCAAGGCAGCCTTTCACCACCTCAAGGACATCTTGTGAACTCCCGGCTTCAACTAAACCCCTACACTTCCTCAACTTCTCCTCGTCATATTCGCCACTCAAAATCTTATTCATCAGTTTGGGCTGAAAGTTGTGTGAGAATGGTAGGCTTCCGGTGTGAAGCACGTAAACCACGACGCCGAGTGCCCACATGTCCGCTGCAGGGGTACAACGTGGGGGACAAGGCGAGGACGACAAGGTGTCTTGGCCTGATATCATCTCGGGGCTTGCGTATTCAAGGGAGCCCGTTAGTGAGGTAGTAGTCGATGGGAGGAATGCGGAATTGGTTGATGCAGAGGAAGACTTTCGGGAACGTCTCACAGTGTTGAAGTAAAGACCATCATTACTGCTGTCATCATCGTCGTCCTCGTCATCTTGGCTCTTGATAAACTCTGCCATCCCAAAATCACAAAGCAACAAGTTTCCTCCCTCATCACTCTCGACCGACATATCCACAAGGCAATTTTCTAGCTTCACATCTCGGTGCATGATGCGCATGTCCTCATGAAGATATCTCAACGCACAGGCAAGCTGGAAGGAGTATTTCTGCGCCAGTCTTGCGGATATCCCATGGCGGTTTGCCTTGACCAAGTCGTAGAGGGACCCACCCTTGATGAGTTTTGTGAAAGCAAAGGTTGCAAAAGGGGTATCATAGACAGCAACAAGCGGCAATATATGGGGGTGCGAAACGCATCTCCAGAGCGACACTTCATGATCAAAGTCCGCCTGAACTTTGTCATTCTCACAATCAACTTCACGTGCTTTCTTTCGAACGATTTTCACCGCCCGCTTAATCTCTATGCCTCCTTCTATGGTAATGGCCTCCTTGACTACACTAAACCCTCCATACCCGATTTGCTTTCCAAGGACGTAGGAGCCTACCTCCTGACCCTCAGAATCAGGCTCAACGGGCTGCGCACTGCTATTATTGAGACTATTTAGGAACTAAGTTTTCGGTTAGCAATTTGAACTATCATGCAGATGGAAATCCGGTTACAGATATATAAAGTAAACGTACCAGGTTTGCCGGGCTTAGCTGCGAGGATCCTCCATACCGAGGGCTAGCAGATCGATCGCTCTGGGACCGCCTAGACCGCGACCTCTGTTGAGGCTCGAACGTATAGGACTTGCTTCGCGCCGAGTGTCCGACTGAGCGAGTGGGCCAAATTGGCGAGCCGCCCTGGAGGCGATCATTGAGTGGAGAACTAGTGAATGGTGAAGAGAAAAAGTCTCCAAAGGCATCCGATTGAGGGGGCGGGGTGTGAAACTCATCGGAGAGTGGAGACATGGTGGAATCCGAAGTTAGGGAGGCAACCCGCTCAGGGCCATGACACGGACTGTCCAAAGGTGTTGGCGAGAGGAACTGACGGGCAGAGGCACGACGCTCACGGATCGAGCCATTTCCGTTCCTGTATCTTGCGGGGCCTTCTCGATAATGGGGATCTTGCTCTGACCAGGTGAACGAACGAGCTGGCGGTTGCCCGCCCTCAAAGTATTCTCTTGTTGCTGCCGAATCCGGCTTGATTGGTCTCGGAAGGGGGGACTGCAAAGGAAACCGCTTACCACCATCAGCTTTGACATGAGGGTCAAAGGCGATAGATGACTTTCGTGCCCGGTTTGCTTGTTCAATGGGTGAAATGAAATCGGGATCCCTAAAGGTTCCATCCTCAACCCCCCCTCTTCCATTACCAATACTCTCAAGCGAACCCGCTGAGCGGATATCTATCCTCCCGGATGAGGGTGCCTGTGGCATGGAGATGGGGGAGCTGGTCGTATGGCCATTGTGCGAACCGACGATGGGAACATTTCGAGGGGAATAATTTGAGGAGGGATCGGTGGAAGAGCCAGGGCGAGCAACCGAGTCGAAATCCAATCTACCAAACCTGCTATGAGCATTGGCCAAATGGTCCATCGCATGTGCGATATTGCACTGTGACGGAGTGTGTAATGGTAAAAAGGTTGTCAACGGTGGTGGAATTACGTATGATATGTGCGGCGTTCAAAAATAAAAAAAAAGGTCGGCGGGGCTTAATTCTGTCCTAGAGTCCTAGAGTCGGGTAGAGGTTACAGGGTTTTGACTGATGGCAACCAAGCACGGGACAAAAAAAACACCAGTAGTCTATTACGATGCGTTGTTAAAGAGACACAATAAAAATTAAAAAAAGACAGTCCAAAAGTATGACAGTAGGGTATGGGAGACAGGTATAGATGAAGTGGATGGGGGGAAATGAAAAAAGTGAAAAAAAAAAGTGGGAAGAGGGGAGAGTAAGTAGGCAGAGATTAAAAGACAAGAGGGCGGAGCGCCCCGGATGTATGACGGGGAGAGTAGGAGAAAGAGTGGATGATATGGAGTCAAGCTAGCAGAAACGAGTAAACGAAGGAGGGGAGCCGTTGATTTGTGTGGTGTGTGTGTGCGTGGGTGTGGTTACGAAAGGCTATGTGTAATGGATAACACGATGATTTCTGCCGGAACCTCCAAAAGAGAGTGAGTGAGGGACGATGCAAGAAATGGCGAGAAAAAAATACAGACAAAGAGACGAGCCCCTCCAACCAAAAGGATAGTAGAGAAAAGGGGAGAGTGTGTTGTGGGTGTGAGAGTGAGGAGAGAAGAGTAGAGACGAGGAAGGAGAGGCTATGATGCAAAGCACGGGTACGGCAGAGAAATAGAATGGAAGCAAAGAAAGAAGGGAGGATTGGAGGAAGGAAGGGACTAAAGATGCAAGAACAGGAGAAGACTGAAAGCTGTAGGGTTACGGAAAACAGCACGGGACTTGTTGATTGAGATATGCAGCAAGACCAGTGAGTTATGCTAGTGAAAAAGAAGTGAGAAAGGCAGTCAGTCAGTCAAGTATAGTACGAGTAAGAGAGACAGACAGACGCCAGGCGCCACCAGTGAGGTGAGCAGGCCAAAACAACTTGTGTTGTCAAGGTTTCTCATTTTGAGGTTGGCTTTACGCACGCAGGAACTGCCCCGAATATCTCTTCCCTTCCCTCACTTCCCTCCCTCCGGATGTTGGCCCCACGATTATATTTTTGCACCAAAACTCACCTTCCCACCCTCATTCAGTTTAGGCTCGCCCCCCCTGCCCATGCGTCAGAATAACTCGCGAGCTCAAGGGAAGGGACTACCGCACTCTTCGGTTGGCTGCCGTTGGCGGGGATGAGGCTTGGTTTTTTCTCTGGGGGCCCGGCACGACATTTTGCATGGGTCTCAGGATGGGGGTCTCCTCATATGAATCCAGTGATATTCCACCCTTTTTGTGGAAAGAAGGGCATCCCTTTGAAAACAACCAGGGAAAACAGAATACGGTTCGAGTACTCGAGTACTCGAGTAGGGAGGGGTGAGGTCAACAGTGGAGCCAAGCCAGTCCGGGGATCACACCTTAACCGGAGAAACTGGGAAAGATGTGGGGGGCCCAGCACCCGTTTTGGGGACGAGTTTCTTGTGTCAGTCGTCTCTCGCCTGATGTCGCCCAAAAACTTTCTGCCGGCAATTTCCCTCCAAGCCTCCCTTCCGACTGGGACGATGAATAGAAACACTCTCAAAATCCCAGTTACAAACATTCCACCTGGTCTGATTACGGCTATTTTCAAGATACTTCCCCCCCCCCCATCGTTCGCTATGAATCTCATGATATTGGATTGAGGTACGGTGTTGGGGCACTGGTAGTTTTTTGCCACCGCATCCGAGATATGCTGGTCCAGGGTATTGCGGACAGCGGTAGGGCATGCATGATACAGGACAACTGTGCCTCTGGCATTCGAGCAAGGGAAGAAAAAAAAACATAACCGCAATAATAACAACAATACCGGTACCACTTTCAATGCACATGTCATATCATCATATTCATAATAATATTATTATATTATCCATCCTACAGATCCAGCTGCTCGGGTCTCAACTGCTCGTGCCATCTGCCGGTCCACCCCTTTGTGATTCTTTCAGTTGAAAAAGATGATGATCAACGGGTAATGAGGTTGTCTTCCCCACAGAGCCAGTTACTCGAGTATACCCCAATTTGTCACTCTTTTGCCATAACTGTACTATACTGCTCCAGCATAACTCAGTCTAGATTTCCGGTGGGGTTGCGACAGATCATCATCGTCCACGTTCAATTCTCACGAAAGAAACACTTCACATCACCCTCATATACATACAAGATCATAGCGATATGTATGATAGTCAGTACTCGAGTACACACGATACCTGGCTGGCGGCCAATTGTTTACTCGCTTTACTGGTACTTATCATATCACGGATCCACATAGTGGTGTGCACCCTTTGTACGAGTACGGACAATAGCAGTGCAAGCAGCAGTCTGGCTCACCGTAACTCCTGTTGTATGGCACTCTGCCCGCAGGCCTTCGTGAATTGTTGGTCATGCTCCTTTGGGTTTTTTCCTTTTTTCATTCTTCCCCCCACGGTTGTTAGAGGACAGGATGCAGCAGCCAACCCTCCGCGAGAATGACAGGAGACTGCATGAACGAATAAGCATAAAAGGGGAGAAACAACACGCTTTCTTACTCTCCTATAAATAAACACCGTACTACTCGGCTTTCGACGCGATACTCGAGCACTGTACCGGTCGGTACCTACGACACCGCAGATGTAGAAACGGCGCAGTGCTCGAGTACACAAATTGCACAAGTTTGCTGGTTTTATTGTAAACAGGTCGCATCGCTGTGCGAGATGTATTTTAGCCTCTCGGCGCGCCCCGTTTCCGTTTGTTTGGTCTACCGCGGAGATACCACCACGCTTTACAGTAACATTTTGCTGTGTCCCAGTAGGAGTACTGTACAGTACCGCAGACAATTAGACAATAACTTTAGTTTTCCTACAGCCCACACACCAAGTACTCGAGTACTGTAGAGTACATCTTTTCAAGTTCAAGAGCTTTTGACTGCCTATATAGATATGATTGCAATTCTTCAAGTGCTCGTACAGCTGGATTCGTACTGTGATGTATCATACTCGTACTAGTACAAGCATACCGGTGCGGACACTTCCCTTTCGCCCTCATCATTCTTTGCAGCTAAAAAGGCATTGAGGAAAGGTTTGCCTTGCTCTCATGGATGTTGAACCCTTCCTTCATTTTCTTGTGATACGTGAATCCTGACCTCCATTCTGATTCCCCTTTTGGGACTGTATTCTTGGCATGTTTTCTGAACCCTTCCTCTCGCTCGCGCCCAGCTCGCACCTATCGCACTCCATCTACCTGCCTGCCCGCCTGTCTTCCTCTATCGCAAGTTGGTCGTCCGCAAGGGAGACTGATTGGCTTTTCTGCTCCATCATACTCGAGTACTCGTACTGGTACCGTATTCTATTTTTCCCCGTCCACTTGTTTACCTCACCTCGCTCTGGAGCAAAACCTTTGTCGATTGCAGCCCCAGTACGGTACTCGTGCCATACATCCTACATCATCCATACGAGTAGTCCACCTTGAGTGCATACCACACACAGTACTCATACATACGCATACAGATCCTATCCAACCTCTTGCTGCCATCCCCTCTTCCTCCCACC